>QXVX01006331.1:4209-31056 GCA_013436065.1 Halocynthia aurantium
TAATTAATAGCTATATACTTCTAAATATGAACCAAACTTTAAATGCCGTTTAGGCGTCACGGTTTTCAGTTATGAAAATATGGTAACCCTATGTATGAGCGATCAAACAAAATACTAGTCAACTGTTGATTGCTTCAACCCACATACTATATTTCAGGATGGTGTACCAGAAACAATTGCAAACCTCGCCAAAGCAGACATTAAGATCTGGGTGCTGACTGGTGATAAACAAGAAACTGCGATAAACATTGGTTATTCGTGCAATATGTTAACTGAAGATTTCAAAGATGTATTTGTTATATCTGGAACAAATGTTGCCGAGGTAAATAATGCTTAGATGCTGCTCTATGCCTAGAACTAAAAAAATTCCATATTTTTGGTGATTGTAACATGCTTACTTTCTCATAGGTCAAAGTTCAGATGGAAGAAGCATACAATGACATACAGCGAGCGGAAACAAACCAAACCAATGGTGCGGTTGCAAATGGCTCGCAGGTAGGATATACTATACACAAATAACATTTCTGCTATGTACATTATAACGATACATTACCTTTTTGGTTCCGTCTTTTTGACAGGTTCTAGTATCTAGTGATGGAAGTCAAAATTCAATGAATCAGGAAACAGCGTCCGAATCATCTCAGTTTGGTCTCGTAATAAATGGACAGAGTTTGGTAAGCATTAAAGATATAATATATTTGAACTATCTCACGTGATTTACTGTAAATACTCTAGTGCAGTGGTTCCCAAACTTTTCAAGTACTTATTAAAGCCCACTTATTAAACGAACTAAGACATGTGGCCCAGTTGTTGCCAAACAAATGTCATTGCTTCTAAGTAGCAAAAAAGGAGCAACTTTTCCACGCTGTTCACTTAAGAAACAATGCCCTTAAATATGCATACAAAACACAAATATATACAGGTTTATAATCGGAAAGCCGCAAGGCACATAGTGTGTTCAAAATAGCTCCGTGACCCACTGAAAATGTCTTCGTGGCCCACTACTGGGCCATGGCCTAATAGGAAAAGGATGCTGGGCGATTTTTATTACTTACCTGTATATAAATCGAATATTTTCTGTTGCAGGCATACGCTCTTGACCCCAGCATCGAAAAGAACTTTCTTGATCTCGCCTGTTCTTGCATCACTGTGATTTGCTGCAGAGTGACGCCGCTTCAGAAAGCGCAAGTTGTTGAACTTGTCAAGAAATGGAAAAGTGCTGTGACGCTGTCGATTGGTGATGGTGCTAATGATGTAAGCATGATAAAAGGTGAGAACAATGAACATAGTTTGTGTTGCTCATTCAGAATTGATGATATTGAACAAAGGCCCACGAGGGGGTAATTTGAAAACAAAATATTAAGAATAAATTTTTCTTTAATACTATGCTAAAGTAGTATCATAATAGTTCTTATATTAAATGATGTTTTTAATAATGTTTTGAATGCAGTTTTATTCTATGTTGGTTTATATCATTAGTCATAATTAATTGCTTATGTGTTTGTACAATTTATTTATATTCTTAAGTATATACTAAGTACTAGAAGCCTAGAGACTCTCAAAGTGAGAGGTCGGCCGAAAAAAAGGTTAGGAGTTACTACTTCTACCCTGCTATCTCATTGCAAGAATGAAATTACTAGGGTAACCAACCATTCTCTATGGTATTTAAGGTTTATCTGTTTGAATCCTCACAATGATGTGATTTTTGTAGAAGCACATTTTATATGTCTGAAAAAAATCCACAAAAGAGTGCTCTAAGAACAGTATCTACTGATATTAAAAGGAACCACGGGTTTGGGGTTTGAATTCTCATCTTTTATTTGTTTTTATCTCTTCAGCTGCTCACATCGGAGTCGGAATCAGTGGAGAAGAAGGAACACAAGCTGTTTTATCGGCCGATTTTGCCTTTGGGCAGTTTAGGTATTCAAATTGATTTGCCAGAGATAAATGTTAAATTTCTGTAGAGTCGAACTTTTCTTATCTAAATGAAGATTCTTATGCAGTGCTGGCTTGTTGTTATAGTATAGTGGTTCCCAAGCTGTGGGCCTTTTCAGTGGGCCACAGAGCTATTTTGAACAGACTATCTGCCATGCGGCTTTCCAAACATAAACCTTTATATTGTATTTTTGCGTGAAAACTGAAAGGTTGTTAAAGCAATGACATTTGTTTGACAACAACTGGGCCGCATGTCTTTAGTTCATTCAATAAGTAAGCCACGTACTTGAAAAGTTTGGGAACCACTGTTATAGTGTTTTAATGTATTCTTCTGTATTTTTATATTCCTCAAATCATTATTTGTATTACTTGGTTTTCAGGTACCTGGAGCGCCTTCTCCTCGTACACGGACGTTGGTCTTATCTTCGAATGTGCAAATTTCTTGGTTATTTTTTCTACAAAAATTTCGCCTTCACCCTCGTGCATTTTTGGTTTGCTTTTTTCTGTGGCTTCCAAGCACAGGTAAAAACATCTTTAAAACTTTCTATTGTATTTTATTATTATACTAGATTTATATTTTGTGGTTGAAATACAGGTACTTCTTATTTAACGACCACTTGCACGGCCCTTTGAAAATGTCTCCATTATTTACCTCTATGAATTTCTTTATTCAGATAATTGATTTGATATTAAACTGGTAACTTTTTATCCTCCATAAACCCTGGGGTAACATAAAAACAATGTTTTTATATATTTTCAAAGTTGTTGAAACAGTATATGGTCGTCGAGTGAGAAGTTCCTGTAGAAATCTAATTAGAGATGTAAATAATTTTTCCATTTTTTCTTCACAACCACCCAGGCTATTTATGATGAGTATTTCATAGGAATGTATAACGTCGGTTACTCGACGTTTCCAGTCATTTGCTTATGCTTATTTGACAAGGTAACGATCAACAAATAGTTTTCATCCTGCGACCATTCGTCGTATTTGTGATGTCACATTCATGTATTTGTGATTCACTTTATTCATTCTTCTGGGGGTGGGTGGTGGGTGGCATAGTGAAAACATATTCCTTCTGAAAATATCCTAGCGGGCGCCCATGATCATATTCATGATGTAAATTGCACAGGGTGTGAATCAGTTGTAAATTCGGAAGAAATCCATGCAGTCTTCTATGTAGTACTGTTTGGATTGCTAAAATGTCAGACAACCATTCATATCTCATTTGTGGTCCTGCAATCTCATCCCGTTGTGTTTTAAAAGTGTGTGTGTGTGTTCCATTGTTACTTGTACACTTGTATTTAGAGATATACAAACTCACACACCCATGATATTGATATTGTAATACCTCCAGTAGTGCTGGATGTCTCACAAGTTAATATTCACATTGATTTCTCTTCTTATTTCCAGATTTTCGTCCAATATCTGTCACTTTTGCCATATTTAAATAGCACTTTTTAAGACTTTTTTTAGTATTCAAGCTTTGAATGGATCCTCATTATTATAAATTGATATAAAAGTTTACTGAGACGAAAACCTGAAAAGAAAAATAGACATCAATGTGTGTTCTGTATACTTTTGAGGCACCCTGTACAATTGGTATTCGAAACATCACATTGCAAGTAATTGAAATCTTGCTAAACCCTTTGAGTAATCAATTGAAAAAGAAAAGGTTTCTGAATCAATATGAAACTGATGCTTCTAGTTTAGACACACCACATAAGCTTTACTAATGATTTCATTTTTTTTCTATTATTTTATGTATTATATAGTCGATATACGATGATTGGTTGGTTACATTCTATAACCTTGTATACACTGCGATGCCTGTTATAGTATTGGCTCTACTGGATAAGGTAAATGCTGCTCGGTGGCTAGGAAATTATCATAGGCTGGTGATAATTGGTGATGCAATTAATTTCTTAACTCTTTCAACTTGATTGAACGATATTTTTGTATCTAATATACTTCTCCTAACCACATTCTCTTCAAGTTAATTTATCTTCCTTCGGTGATGCTTTTTTCTGTAATTTCAGTTAATGACTCTCTGTCTTTCCTTTCGTGCTTGAAATCACTGATTCTTTCAATCTTTATTATTTGAAATAATAATTATAACTGTACTATTATTATACACTAAACTGGAAGGCAAGATAGCAACCAACTGCAATCGGGTACTTGCATCCTCCAAAAAGAATATACAGTTGAACTTCAGTCATATCATTTCCTTTTCTGCAAGAAAATAAATAATGTGGTGGATGAATTTATTTAGTGACAGTCATGGGGTCAANAATTTATTTAGTGGCAGTCATGGGGTCAAAATTTGTTTGTCCTCGTCCTTTTCTTTGTCTTCTTAATTTATATGCTGCTAGTTATTGGGGAATTAGGTTACTTAATTTAATATATGTAGGTATACTTCAATAAGGTTCTTGGTTTCACTTACAGTCGTTTCAGTTAAAACTGACCACAGCGTTAAATGAGGTTAAACAGTACTTTATTTTAGTGTTAATTTTCAAATGATATTTTGTTGTATGGCTTGTTTTACACTTTAGTGCTTGTTACTTCAACTGAAATGACAACATAATCTAATAATCTGATTTATCATCAGAATCTGTGTTTTAATTCGGTGTTTCGGTGTCTTCATTCTGCATGTTGCATGGTTGCTCACATCATCACACATGCTTGCTTGTGTGAACTAACGTTTTGTGAATGCTTTTGTTCTCACCGACAGGTTATTCAGGTTTCCATAATACTATTTTGATGTCTTACACAGGATCTCAATGACCACTACTGTATTCGTTATCCCAAGTTGTATTTACCGGGACAAAAAAATGAGTATTTCAATAAGATGATATTCCTCAGAAGGTAAGGTGTTTTTAATATTATATATTATAGTCGCATCAGTGGATGAGTACATTCATTATGTGTAAGTGACAATGTTCAACCCGCTTCTCTCAGATACGAAATAAGGTTTCTCTTTTGATCTCTTGATTTTCTGTTCCAGTACAATTCGTGGTATTCTGACATCCCTCGTTTTATATTTCTTCGCCTACGGTGCTTTGTTTTACACCGTTTCACCGGATGGTACGGACATCAGCAATTTACAGAGCGTCGGCACGATAATAGGTTCCAGTCTCATCATCATTGTCAATCTTCAGGTAAATATTTTCATGAGTTGAAAATAAAACATTTGTGTACTCAAAACATATCCTATAGATAGAAAATAGGAATTTTGTTTATCTGTTCGCTATAGAAAATCACCGACAACTTACAAATCTCAAAATGACTTTATAATAACTGGTTCTTACAAGAAATTTACCAGTGCCAAACTTCTTATATATATTACGGGTACTGGACCAATTTTTCGGACTGCTTGGGGCATGAGGCATTCTGATACCAAGGCATCTAAATACGGAAATAATTAATAATTCTACCCAAAGCAGGCTTGTGAGGACAGTTGTTGAAAATGAACTATGAAAATAGCGTCGAGAAAAAACTCCTGTACCTGTATATATATTTATCGACTGAAAATTGAATTTTTTTATTGCAGGTTGGACTGGATACACAGTATTGGACAGCAATCAATCATTTTTTTGTCTGGGGAAGTATCGGAATATTTTTTGCATTGACTTTCGCAATGTATAGTGATGGAATGTATCATGTTCTCACCAGTACCTTTCCTTTCGTAGGTAAGCTAACTTATCCTTTGCTATTTTTCCTTCAATTTTCTTTTCCCAACGTTAGTGTCGTCACCAAAATAAAATTTATTGTTTTAAAGGAGTGGCACGTTCAACAATGAAGGAATGGACCATGTGGTTTGTTGCTCTTCTCATAATCATTATTTGCATCATGACTGAAGTAGCGATGCGACTGTTCACTAAATTGGTTTGGCCAACTTATACTGACAAGGTACTGTAACTTTACTAGCCTTACTTTATTTTAATGATTTTTTACGAATGAATTCACAAAGATGCGTATTTAATATAGAATGATGTGAAAAATTTCAGTAATATTAGTTTCTGTAGATGTGTGCACTCCTGGGTTTATCTACCAGTGCAGAAAGAAAATGAATGTAGTTTAGTTACCAAAAAATATAACATTAATTATAAGGAGTAATGTTTTTACATTGAGCACTTACACTTGAGCATTGAGCACTTACCTTTGTCACCATTTGCAAAACGATTTTCTGTGGCCTATACCCAAAAACTATCTGAAAATCTATTAAGCGTATCCTAATTGTAGTAAAATTACAATTCTAGAATGTAAGTTATTATCGTTTGAAAGTAGATGAACTATCTCATTATTGTGTACTCCTTTAACGCTATTTCCTCATCAAATTTAGGGTTTCATGTTCTTTTACCCAATAGTTTATTTATATGGAAAGACTTTGCTCATTCCCACAATATAAAACTGAACGCTACAAGGCAACTTCAAACTTTTTTTCAGATCCGGTACCAATATTACAACAGGAGGCAGGACTAACCTTGATATATGATAATACACAAATATATAATATATAAATCATGTAAAAATTCAAATATAAATAAATAATGGTAATAGTGCTTGATGTAGTGAAAATCCTGAAGGCAAACCAATAGATTTTCTGTATTTCATAAGATCAAATCATCATCATATCATCTTAATGAACTTCCATCTTCTAATTTTATAATTACCATTTCCTATTCTCCATTATATTTCTCTTACATATTTCCATTCTGTGGTGCCGAAATATCATGGCCAGGCCAACACCCACAATCACTGAATGTAAGAACAAATTAAAGTTTAACTGTGGAATCGTAAACACAAAATCTTTGTTTATTAATTCTTCTAATCAATCAAACTTATTGGATTGGCAAATGAGTCTGTAAAGTTAGTCTTAAGTTAAATTGAGATTTAAAAAGCTCAGCATAGCAGTTGAAATGCTGATAGGAAAAATAGGTCCCAATAGCTGATAATATGGAACACAATAGAAATTACTCAGTCGAACATAAAATAACGTAGTACTGAATGAGGTTTAAGCTTTGTTAAAAGATTTTAAGTCAAATAACTTTACATTCTTATGAGTCGATCTAATAATTCTTTTTTTCTGATTTTCATAATTCTAGATAATGGAAAAGCAATTAAAGGACAGAAAACTTCGAAAGAAGAAGAAACAAGGGCCGC
The DNA here is from genome assembly GCA_013436065.1 of Halocynthia aurantium. NCBI lineage: Eukaryota > Metazoa > Chordata > Ascidiacea > Stolidobranchia > Pyuridae > Halocynthia > Halocynthia aurantium. Next base: position 11,306 of record QXVX01006331.1, read on the forward strand.
TTACTGAACTCACTAAATTCAAGGAACGTCTTCTTAAACGGAAGAGAGGTTCGGGCAGACCGCATTCCGGCTACGCCTTCTCGCATGAGCAAGGATTCGGTGAGTTGATCACTTCAGGAAGGATGAGCATGAGACGTAAACCTCCTGAAGAAGAAGGCCAACAAGCTATGAAAGTCATCGAAGACGTGTCCAAGAATCAAGACACGATATCTTTGAACATGACAGACAGCGGCATTCAGCCGGGTAACGGCAGTGCCACAGAGGGCACGAATTTTAAAAGTAATTCTGCAAAGGGAAGAACAAATTCAGAGAGTGATACACAGAGTATCTCTAGCTCTGAAAGGAACGGTAATCCTACAGAAAGTTACAGACCTATACCGGTTTGAATAAATTATATCATGTACGTAAAATGAATCCAAAGATTATTTCTATTTTTAAATTCCTTATTCAAGAGAGACGATCTTCTGTCAAAATACTTTCGTGACCACAGGTTCTATAGCTGCTATATTCCTTAACCAGAATTTCATTCCCAAGAATTTTACAATGGGCATGAATTTGATTGTATTTGTAAAATGTAATCAGGGTCAAAATTTCCTATCCTAATTATAATGAAAATTACATTTTACCAAAAGATCGCTCAGATCCTAGTAAAAGTAATTTTATCTTGACAAGTTGGTTCTCAAGCTATAAAGGTTTTGGAATAGCTGCTATAGAATCTCTTACCTGTTATTAATGTTCCAAGCACTACCTAATAATTGATTAAAGTTTAATCAGAATGAAATTTATTGTAGTCTGCAAATCAAATGAATTTTTCACCATCACTACTGCTGGTGTCTATCCGTACCAACAGTATTTCAATATTTTGTGTAGTTGAAAGCCCTGCATGTATTAATCTCATCTATTATTTTTAGTTAGTTTTAATAATACTGGTATTTCATAATGAATTTCTTAATTAGCTGATTGTTGATTTCTATCCCTGCAATATTCTGTAATGAAATATGTTCATGCATGGCTGGACAGGTGTGGACTAGCATTTCATAGTTAGTTTTCTTCAATATGTTATCTAGTTTATAGCTTGTTTAAAATTGGCTTATTTCGAACCCTGTCCCAGCCATGCAGTTGCAATTATATTCATTTACGGCTCGGTGTATGAGTGGGCCAGTCTTGTTCGAGCGTTAATATAAATCTCTTAGTTATATAATTATCAAGCCTGTCTCTAGAAACTGATGAAATATTAGATTGATATTAAATGTGCCTTATTATCAGTTATGTCCAGAATATTTCAACTTTCAAAGTTTGAATTCAAATCATGTCGTGTACATGTATTACAGATCTTTTACCTCTGTTGGTCTTCTGTGAAGTTAAATTTGATTCGGAAGTTTGAAATTTTGAGCGTATCAAACATAGTATCATCATAGTACTTGTAAACATCTTCATGTATTCAAATTCCAAATTTAATTTGAAACTGCCATCCTCTGATAGCTGATGTTTAAATACTTAAGAATAGGATGAGAAGAACTTTCCTGGTAAAAAATACCTCAACAATTTTAAATTGGAAGGTAATTGTGACACTACCTTATGACCTGTGTTGTGAATATTAACTTAACAGAATTGAATTCATTTTTCTCTTGTCATTCTCCTTAAAGAAAAAGCATTCTGTACTAGTGACACTATGTACTTCTCTGTACTATGTTCTATGCATTAGAATCGCTGTAAATATTGTGATTTCAATTATAGATTTTTAATTTTTTGATGATGGCATATGATTGGTTGATATGTTAGTGGCATATAGTGGATGGAATAAGCTCATAGAAAATATGTTGCATAACTAAATTCAATTTCAATAACAGATAGAGTTGTGTGTTCACATTCCATATGGATAAATAAGAGATTTCTCTGGAATAAAGTAATCAATTTTAAAAACCATGAAATATCGACTGATCATCACGTTATTCCTTGCAGCCATGCATACTCAAAGGTGGCTGTCCCTGAAAACTTGAAAACACTTGACTATCACTGCACTATGTTTATGATCATTCAAGAATATTTTTGTTATTTTTATCTACAGTCAAACATTTTTGTTATTCTGTATTTTATGCATCTTTAATTTTTTATCTGAAGCCTTTTATCTTGTATTATCTTATCATTTGTACTCCGATATTGATTAATTAAGTTGTAATTTGATTTGATTGAATATATTCCTGACAAAACGATATTTTTTTGGCCAAGCCGGCCGTCATTGAATTTATTGTACTTTCCTTCAAGATTCGTTTTATTAATTTCTTCTAATTCCTGAGCTTTTGTATTTTTAGAAACAGGCGTTATGCTTGAATTCTTTTGTGTCTTGATATTTGAAGACAGAGTGAGGAGAGCAAAGAGTTGGAAATCAACACTGAGAAAAACAGGAGAATATTGTTTGTAGTACGGCACTCACTAACATGATTTAGGAGCGAATTCAATTCCTGAAACTATCTCCTAGATTGTAGGAGCTAAAAGATTCGTTTTTTTGAGGCGCATGGTTACTCGGAGGTAGGTGGTGAGTGAAAATATTATTACTGATGATGAATAGAATTATCGTATCATATACCTTTGCCCACAGTACAGGTATTACAGGTACACTTAGATGGTTAGAAGTGATATCTTGTATAACTAATTAAACTTCATCTTAAATTTGGTAGTTTATTATGGAAAACCAAAACCCAACTGCAGTTTGATATTTTAGCACTGAAATAACATTGCTTAATCCTGCATAGTTGGTGTTGAGATAGAGCCAGAGCTGGACAGTGCTAGGTGACATATTATATATGTTATGACATAATACTTTGATTCATTCCTAAGTTCTAGCATCATCACAAGAACGGGAGTTCCGAAAAATTTTCCATCAAGTCCTCGCAATCTCCCTCTAGATTCGATTCATTCTCGGAAGAACTCGATTCGTACTCTTTAAAATCTTGTGGAATGTGCAGAGCCATATTTTCAAGGTTTCTCTCCAGCAAGAGATGATTCTTCCTCCTCGTATCCCATAAAAAATCGTCCGGGACTTTCCTGAACGCTATGAAATGGAAGTGAACGTCTTTTTCGTAAGATATTCTATTGAAACCGATAAGTTCAATTGAATTTTTCCATTTCTTCATTAGTTGAGCATTTCTGTGAACAAAGAGAGATACTTAGAGTTTATTATAGGCTTTCCTTCTAAATTATATTGTTTATTAACAGAATCTTATAGAAATGCATACTTATTTTGATGGTTTGAATCTGGTGTTATGATTAAAAGAAGTCCATTTGTCTGTAAAACCTGAAGGAGAACAGCATGAAAATATATATTTCAATTTTGCATGTTCAACTTGTGGTGGGCGAACAAAAGGTTAAGAAACACTGGCTCAGTATATTAAATTTTAGATATATAAACCCACTATCAACAACAAACATACATTCTATTCAAAATTATCCTTACTTTGTAAGCTTTTTTACACATCTCCCATCTTATATTAGGACTTGGAATATATGTCAAAAGCAGAGAGAAGACAACTACGTTGTAGAAAGATGCAGGTAAGTGCTTGATCTCTTCGCTTCTCTTAATATGCTGATCTTGAATATCCTTTAACTCCATCTCATTACCCGTTGCAGGTGAACCTTCATCACTGCTTTTTACTGCAGCATGTTGACACAACGAGGGATGTTCTTCAGGTATTGTGTCTTTACTTTTTGTAATATGTGAATTTTGTGTCATTCTACAGAATTCGTGAACACAGTTTACTTCAGTAGTGGAAATGCTGACACTTATAAAATCACACTTCAACACATTCTGAAAAATAATAAGATTCTTGGCATGAAAAATGTAGTAAATGTTATGGGCATGGTGGAGGTAACTGCCTTATATTTTGTATACATTATAACTAACCCCTACCCATTCCCGCTTGTACAATGTGTGTATAATTTAAGCATTCTAAAAATATTGTATTTGGACCACTGGACTCTATAATCCTATATTGCCTATGTGTGGTACATAAATTCAGAGATAGCATGCTCAAGCATTACTTCATTCGCAGGACTTATATCAATGGCTGTTGTTTCAAATTCATTGAAATTTCTAAATGGATCATAGCAACTTCCAACATCCAGTATCTTGAGCTTATCACTTCCATCTACTTCCCTGAAAATAATACAAAAACTAAGAAGATATATAATCCAATTGCAAACTTCTAGTATTTTCGAAATGAAGATATATGAAATGTTATATTACACACAAGATGTAAAAAATCAACAAGCAAGTAAGGTTGAGATGGAATAATAATTCATAAATACTTTGCTATGTCAACCAAGGTTTTGACATCAAAAGATTTTCCTGGATTAGGACCACAGAAAAAAGAAGTTTGATCCTTTTGATAGTGAAGCTTCCTTCTTTCATCCTTTTCTAAAAGTTTTTCAAGTCCACCTTGATAGAAGTATTTCATGCATGTTTCATGGCACCACTGCAAATTGAAATATGTTTGAAGGACAAGTTAGTTATATTCACAATGCACTGTTACATAGAACTAGTATCATAGAGATAGAAACATCATGTGTGGATTAGGTAATTCTTACCATTATACACAAGTATATCTATGCTCCGGGAATAATCTTATTTGACAGAGCCTATTGCCAGCAAAATGCTATCCCAGCCAAGTGTAGGATAATATTTACCCCATTTTTATTGATTTCAAAGCAGGGATTCAAAGAGGGACTAAACTAGTAGCTATACTGGGAAGTTTTTACTCTATGTCCAAACCTCGATTCTATGTTTTCCATCACATTCTTCATCCCACACTTCGATTGCAAGATCACGCATTGCTACAGCATAACCCTGCAACATCTCAGTGTTTTCACAATGTTCTTTCCATATCTGTTCAAAGTTCGATTCTGAGAATATGAAAAGCAAGTTCCATAATAAGTAAATGGTCCAAAATATAGAATGGAGTTAAAATTCAGGAAAACAGTTTGAATCAACTTGGAAACTTTGTTCTTACGTTCGTGATATTTCTTTCTAAGAGATTTATGAACTTTTCGGATATCTTCAACGAATACTTTCTGCTTATTTTCCATTATTTCGATTGCAAAGTTAATGCATATACAAAATGGTTATTTCTGATTTGTTTACAACGTGGTTCCCAATGCGGAACGGGGTCGTGGGTTGAGAACATTCACCTGTGAAAGTCGAACTCATGATGAATTTATAATATTTAAACAGCGCTCCCTAGTGTTCGATATTGAATACTTCATCTCTATGCCAACCGTGAGATCGGCCTTTTGTGAATTCGTAAACAGTCGAGCGATTATCGAACAATATCTGAGCGTTAATTAGCTTTAATTAAACCGTTTCTTTGCCTTTAATTACAGAAATAATTTGTATTGACGAGTAGCTTAATCAATCTCCTATCAACCAACAACGATGTTGGCCTTTCAAACGAAAAGGCGAACACGGGAACATACCGGACCCACGCCGCATTCAGTTGCTATCGTAAGCTAGTTCTCTTTATAAAACAGGACGCCTTTTAATAATAATGTTATCCTATAGTGTGTGTAATTGTTGTAATTTAATGAGATGGTGTTGAATTTATTAATGATGAAATTAATTTTAATTCGTTTTCTTTTGTATCAGGTTGCTAAAATGCCTTCCAAGAATCTTCCCGAGCATTTAATCTTGGAGAGACGTAAGAGAGAAGATCAAAGAGAGGAAGCAATTCAGATAACGAAATACAACAAGATGTTTGATTTGAAGGTGGAATATTTTACCATAACAGTCAGGATAGTCGTGTTTATGGAAGTAAAATTAGAAACCTTAGATAAGGTAGCCTGAAATGAGAATAAATGTTTTATTCTTAATACAGTGGTAAGGGATAATACAAAGGATAAAAATACTGAGCAAACTGACATGCGTTTGTTTTTGTGTACAGTAGCAATAGTGATTTGTTATGACGCAACAGAAAATGATATATTAGAATACTATTTTACTACCTCAAACCCAAGCCAAGCAAACGAAGTTGAATACCAGAACGTAAACCACACCTTATCTACCGCTATGTATGTTGCCGTTATTAGGGTAAGGTTGGGGGATATAGTTTTTGTATGAATTGAGAGTTGGGTACAGAGTGTGGTTGACAGCGAAATATACTTCTTGAACATAGTTGAAAAATGATGAATTAATATTAATGATTGTGTTCATGAATGATAAACAATCCTTGTCTACAGAACGACTGGGAACGAGTTACAGACAGGTCAATTCAGAAAAATACAGTTCAGAGAAGAGTCAAAGATTTATTGTCACAAAATGAAATTCAACTTGAAGAAAGGAGAATCAGGTTGGTTCTGCAACAATTCTCTGTGTAGGGGTAACATATAGTCGCTGGTAGCAATATATAAAAATAATTTTATAATCTCTTAACATATTACCTGAATGAAAAAGCTTCCCTTTTTCAGACTTCGCGAGCTGCTTTCAGATGAGGAGACGAAATACATCCAGGAAATGGAGTCAAAGCATGAGACAATGGAGGAACGACAACAAAAGATGAGAGTGAGAGCAAAAGAACTAAAGGAGAAGAGGGAGAAGGAAAGAAAAGCTATCGTTGAGGATAAGCTTGACCAGCAATGGAGGTTTATATAGCATATAAAATATAAAGCGGTATATAAATATATAAAAGGAAAATTTTACTGAGATTACTAAAAAAGCAGCAGTCAGTCATCTATATCAATAAAAGGGAATGGGAATATGTGTTCGCCGGTTTTCTATGTCCAACAAATTCTTTATTCTTGTAAATCTTCGAGGCAAGTTCAAATGTCTCGACATTATATCTCACGCTATAGATTTAAACGTTTCAATGACACATGCTACAAAGTTGCCTATGGACTCCAATTAAAATATTCAATTACAGCAGATTCAGTTCTGTAAAGTTTCACTCTGAGCTCTGCTAGTATTAAATCTAGGCTTATTCTATGTACATAGTGCACATAGTGCATATACCATATATTAAGAGCATAATATTACCTGATCAAAAATATCTTGTTCAGAAATCAGTGCGAAGAACTTCGGGAGGTGGATTCGAGGCGCCAACTAGACGAGGTTTGTGTGGATAGAATGCAACAAGTTGCAATCAAATCAGATATGGAGAAAATGAAACAAGATGAAGAGAGGATGTATGCTAATCTGTGGGAAAACGACAGATTAATGAAAGCAGCGAGAGAGGAGAGAGAAGCTCAGGAACAAATTAAAAGAAACAGGTTGTTACAATAGACATTTGAGTATAATTTTACCAACAATTGCAGATTACCAGCTTGAATCCATGTTTCATTTCACTGTGGTATTTTAAACTAGAATCATATTTTGAAATACATATCTTTGATTTTCTTGAATTTAAACTTGTTTCATGCTCAAGATTAATTTGTATCTCCAGGATGCTTTTTTTGCTACTAAGCAAGTTTATTTATGTTAAGGCTGTGGCTAGCAGATATAAAATTCACATTTCATTATTGGCATTATCTTTGATGCAGCTTTAATGTCCTATATCCTATGAACCAATCAGAACTGTTAATTTTGTTCTGTATGGTAAGTTCTGTGTTTATTTCCAGAGCTATGCTGGATATCTTGCAGACTCAGAAAGCTGCATCGGAAGCGAAGAGATTGGAGGAGAAACGATTGATCGCCGAAGAAGCGATTCTGTTGCAAGAGGAGAGAGAATTACGAGCTCTGGAGGAGGGAAGAGCTCAGAGACTGAAGAGAGAACAACAACATATTCATAAGTAATGTTTCTACTATCATTACTATCAAAAATTGACTTTATTATCTTATACATATATAAAAGAGAAAGGGGCCACGGAACATGAAAGGTCGAGAACCATTATTGGTTATTTCTACTGGATACATACACAAGTTTGGTAAACACTGCTTCAGCTTAATGTTCTGTCTGTTCAGGAACTCTTTGGAGAGATCTATCCGATTGAAAATGAAGAAAGCTGCGCAAGAACAGCAGGAGGAACTTGCTCTGGACATGAAGATTCTCGAACAACTTCTTGAAGAATCTCGAAACGAAGCTAAGGAACAGACAGACAGGAAACATCGGGACAGGGAAGAAAATCAGCGATACAGAAATTATCTTAAAGATATGGTAAGTGCTGGATTTTCTGTGCTAAAAATAGACGTTGTCATGCTGCTGAGAAAAAATGTAAAATAATATAAAAGAGATAGGCAAAGTATACGATAATCATTTAAATTTTATACATTTAGCCGCTGTGTCTCCTCATAATTCAGAAATATCTTAATTCTACCCTGGTTTGAATTTACCTTCATAACTATTTTAAATTTTAGTTGGAAGAAGAGAAACGTCGTGAAGGTGAAGTTGATCGTTTAATTGACGAAGATGTTGAGAGGAAGTGGCAAGAGAAAATTAAGCAATGGAGAATCGAGAAAGAAGCAAGAAATAGACTCATGCAAAATGTGATGGAGACAAGGAAAAAACAACTTCAGGAAAAATGTAAGAAATATGGCTTTCAAAAATATTGGGGGCTTTAATTCCAGTAGAAGAATTGGGATCAACTGTTAACATATTTGTATATGCTGTACGTATTTATTTCAATTTTTAAACATGCAAACATTCTGCTTCTCTTACCAGTGCAAAGCTTGATTAAACAGAAGGAGGAACTGAAGAGGGATAGAGAAGAGATTGCCAAAGCAATTGAAGAACACAACAGACTTGAAGACGAAAGAATTGCGAGGTAATAATGCTTGAAAAATACTAGAAAGCTTATCGGTATTACTATATATAAAGTTTAAAAGCTTCTGTATATTATTTCTGCCTGCTCAATAAATTTGTAACAAGTTACATTCTAATGCTTGGCAGTATGCAAATATTACACTTTCATCTTTCATTCACAAAACCTTTCATTTACAAAACACAGAACCAAAGCAATCAACAAGCAATATGAATGTGATCTACTTGGCCAAATTGCTCATCAAGGAAGTCAGAAAGAACTTCAAAGGGAAGAAGAAATTCGTGAATATGAAGAAGGACTTCAGACTGAGATGGCTTATCAACTGAAACTAAAAAAGGTTTGTTTTTTTAGCCTTGTTTGCTTTATTTCTTTAGCAGAGTCATTCTGCTTTGATGTATCAAATTAAGAAGCTCATGTATTAAATTAAGAAGCTCCATAGGTGTTATTAGATGGTAATACCTCCAGGTGGCAGACAGGATGATGATGGGCCCAAGACGTTACTATAACCTAATTGAAGGTCACCATCATCGCTGCAGTGACCCCAGCGTTCTCAGTACCCTATTTATGCAATTGGGAGCTAGGGTAAAAGAAATAGTATGGGACTCTAGCGTCATCTAGTGGATATAGTCAAACGTTAAGGAAGTTCTTCAAAAGGAAATTCTTAACTTATTCTCAAATCAACATCTTTTTTCCAGGTTCTGTCATCTGCCGGTGCACACAACAGAACCCACCCGCTCCGTCGCCAAAATGCTCCTCCAGATATGTCGGTAACGGGCAGGAAAATTCAGTAAACACATGGCCAACAATCCTTTTTTTAGAGGTAAAAATGTTCCTTTTTATGTAAAAATATATATGTGAGAATAATATTAGAAAATTTACATTTTAGCTGTTCCATTTCCGATTTATTTTCTTGCTATTCATAAGTTTACTAGTACTAAGTTTAATATCCGTAGTAAGAAAGAATATTTTGAAGACTTTTTGCTTAACTGTCAATTGTACGCCTTAATTTAGAATGCAGCCGTCTAAGTGTTTATATTATCAAATAAAATAGTGGTAACTAACCCTAGCTATTCAACCTTAGCTAATAAAATATTGAAGCTATGACAACATTCTGCTTTTAGATATTACAATTGCTAAGTTGCAAATCTATAATTGTTCATGTTTATTTGAAGTGAAGAAATTCAGAGTTATTGGCATTTTAATAAATATATATTGAAGAAACCATAAAGGTGAAGAAAAAGACAAAAGTACACGTGCAATTCACAAAAAATCCAGTGCAACTGGAGCGTTCAGTTCTATATCGTGGGAATGAATCGAAATATGTTACCAATATTATGTACGGTTCGTCTCACAACATAATAGCAAGTGTGATCAAAATCTCTCATGGAAAAATCAACTTTGTCACAGTAATGGCCACGTTACCACGTGTCATATATATATATATATTATATGTGCACTGCACTTGTATGGTCGTCCATTGTGGACACTTTACCATCCAAACACAGGGGGCCCTGTAGTCACCTTCCATATTACTTTGGTATTGTATATATATTCCTGCTTTTTGTCACACTGGCTTTCAAATATTAGCTTTCATAGAGATGCAAAGAAATGCAAACATAAACTTTTACATCATTATTACACAACGATCGACAACAATGAACATGATCCCTGAGTAATACATTGGTTAAAACAAAGCAGAAGAAAAATATTGAAGAAGGCATAAATACTTGCACTGATTGTTGTCATAGAATAATAATAATAGAAATGATCATAATGAATGGCAAGCTGAGGCATATTTCAACGGATGTGAACTCTTCAGATCACAAACCGCTGTCGACAGCAAAGCATATCAGCAGTAGTGCTAGAAATATTGGAACGCACGCTGTAAATGTTACTGAGATGGCAAAAAAACAATAACATTACATTTAGGGCGCTAGTGCTTATGTGACACTCCTGAACCTTTGCTGTAAGGCAGGTTATATTAATGATAATAGTGATGTGTTTATTATCATGATTCTGGTTTTGAAAGGAAAGGGAACAGTCACGGAACCACAGTTTTCTCATCAACGCGGTGATTGGTCAATTGTATCAGAAGATTTTTTGGTCCATAATTAGTGTTGTTAATTTGCGTCTAATGATTATCCCCGAATTATAACACTTTGTGCCTCGCATCTGCCACGTGTGGTACGCGATGTCTTTTAGAGTAATCAGGTCTTACTCTGCTGTGACTTGTTAATTTACGATCTTTACTGTACTGTGAACTAAACGTAGGAGTGCTCTTTAAGCTGTGTTGCCAGCTTAGGCTGTAAGTGGTGAATCGAACTATATTTGAGTGTCCAGTGCTACTAAAGTTATTTGACTCATAAATAAGAAATGATTGATTATTACGTTTCTATGGCACATAAAGATAACTATTTGTAATGTATCTTATAATCACCTTCTGTTGGGGCTACTCTTGTTACAAATTCGCTACTAATAGTGCTTCAGCTCGCTACTATCAGCAATCTGACAACCTTGCAGGCCCTAGTACTGTATACAGAGTAGTAACTATATGGCACGTTAGGTTGGTGGTGTTAAGACAGGTTAGCTTATGTAACCCCTAACCAATGTATCATAATGCTGTAGATGACTTGTTTAATTTCTTTCTTGCAGTGCTGCTAGAATCGATAGTAATTTTGTATTCGCCAGGCAGGCTTCTGTTTTTGAGTTGTTTACTTGTGTACCGCCTGTCCATACTGCTCGACGATTTAGATTTGGAAGCGCGAGGGTCGAGGGAGCGCATGGAAACATTACTCATGGAACGAGACGAATTATTTCTTCTGTATGGCGATAAACGATGGGAAGAATAGCTGTGGACACTCCCCAGGTGATTTGTTTTTCCTAACGATTTATGTTTTACGTATATTCTATCGCCAAGTTGTGAGTTGCGGTGAGAATTAGAATTAGTTCTGTCGTACCGGTCCCGATCTTGGTGGTCGGCATTGCTTAGTTTACCGATTGACAATCGTTTGCTACGTCGGAACGAACTTAATAATTCTCGCGGTCCGGACCGCCCAATTTCCGGCAAAGTCATCGGTAATTGCCGAAGCGATTGCGGGTTAACGATTCTAGTTTTGTTTGGAAAAGTTCTTAGTTTTCCAGATATGTTATTCGGGGATTGTCCGTTTTTAAACATCAGAATGTTATTATATAAGGAAATGTTTGAACGGTTCAAGGGCGCCCTCAAGTTGTTGTAAGATCTCGCAGGCGAGGCATTGATTTTGTAGTTAGATCGTCTTTCCGGCGATGATTGTCGCATATAAAAGTTGGAGTTCGATGCAGCTGAGAATACTTTCAAATTGTGTGTAGTCAGTTCTTTATTTTCTGCTCCGGGAGTGTAAAAATATTTTGAATTTGTGTCTGAACTTCTGTTTGTTACTCCCGATCTTCTTTTTGACGACGGAGTAGACGTTATTGCGTCACAGTCGAGTGACGTCATAGTATGAGCAGATTCGCTCATTTGTTCCTGGCAATCTGTAGTAGAGGCGAATGTTATTTTACATTAGTGAGAATGGGCAAAGTTTGGTCGATATGCTAGTTACCAATACAGTAATCCCTCACCTAAAAAAATCCGCGATGTAGAAACCACATATTTATTTATTTATTTGCATATATTTTAACGTATTTTAAACTATCATAAATCATTCACACACTCTTATTTACCTTATTAACCTTTCCCACAATCATTTTGCCCTGTTATTAAATTATTTTTATAAAACTTTTAACGCATAAACATACTAGTACTGTACGGCACGGCATTTATCGTGAAATAAAAATGGTGTTGCAGGATCTGCTGGTTCGGCTTCCGCTGAAGGAAGAGAAAATATCGCAACATAGCGATAAAACCGCGTTACAAAATTTGATATGTATTATATGAAAATCCGCGAAAAGTGAACCGCGATATAGCAAGGGACGACTGTATGTTATTCTCTGTACAAATCTTCAATATTCCTTACCTTCAGCGCTGAGATTTCCATCACCATAATTTCTATTTCCCGAATAATACGTTGAATTTTCTAGCGCTTGTTTTGCTTCCTCGTTCTGCAATATTGTTCGCCAGTTTGCAGCGACGAATCCGTGTTCGGTTTTCTTTCTTCGTGTGTACAAATCATCGTCATCCGTCATCGAAGTCCGTCGTTTCTTGGGTTTCGCAAATACGTCATGCAATCGAATTTTTCCGCAACAGTAAATGTCCCTGTTCAAAATTACCAATTAATAAGTTTCACGGTTATAGTTTAGTAGTGTGGTCCCTCCGGAAACCCAGGTACGTTAGGTTAACATAGGCTAGGCTAGCTGAGGTATAGAGTGATGGTATGTTAACACTAGATACTACTACTACTATAATCTTACCTGAGATTTGTGCGGAAATTATGATTGAGTACTCCGTATAACAACGGATCCCACACGACATTGGAGAAAGATAGCCAAGTCACACTAAATTCGATCCATTGTACCATTTTATCACTTTCCGTAGGAATAAGCGATGGATAAGGAAGACCACTTTTTCCTCTTGCGGCAGAGTACAATGCGTAAGAAAAAAACGGTATCCACGTGATGCATAACACAGATAGAACAAGGAATATGGTCTGTGCGGCGCGGCTATCTATACTGGCGTGAACGTAAGGTCCTGAATTGCTGATTGAATTTTTACGTTTTAAACTTCCTCGACTTCTGTTGAGTTTCGCGGTGATTATCGAAGTCAAACGCCTGCGGGCCGGGGAATCCTAGAAGGCAAAACACGTGGTAATGTTATGTAATAAGGGTAGTGATGTCATTTCGTGACGAGTAGTAGAAATGGAAGCGGAAGTTTTATAATTGCACAAATCTTTAAGAAAGGTACCATAACCCAGTGTTTGCGTCTGAGAAAAATTCGTAACGTCAAATTGAATTTAATTTGTTTGAGTAGAAACATACGCCTACTTACTTTTGATCTTCCCTTTATTACTTCGGTGTTTATGACGAAATCATTGTCATCAATAACTGCACTGTTCACGTATTCTGGATTAGACAGTCTGTTATTATTGTAATGTCTTCGCATTCCGGATGCGAGACCTCCGTAAACCGAAGGTTTTCTTCTTTTTTGTGCTTGTGTTCTCGTCACCTGAAATGTATGAGTTACATAAGGGGAATATTTCACAAGTTAGACAAATAACTCTGTACTATATCGTTCACTGGAGGTGACGGTTGTAATAATCTGTGAAATTATTCTTCACTAAATTTAGATTCATTTTATATTTATTATATTATAAACGTTCATATTTACCAAGTAAATCAGTCTGTAAGACACCACTGACAATATGAGTGTCAGCACATAGACTGAAGTGACGTAGAACACCGTAAATATTAGCGCTGAACCTCCGAGCGACCAACTTATACCACACATATGACTGTGGGGAGTGTATCTGTGAAACAATAATTCAATTATGACGTGTTATCAAAAGTAATATTACGTAACAAGTAACTTTTCTTACCTGTATAGACCGATGCCGGCTAAAGGCGGTGCAGATGCTACCATAGCGCACCACCAAGTAAGCACTATCCATAATCTTGCAGAACTCTTTCGTATCCTGGCGCTGAATGGTCGCGTGATTATGTGGTAGCGATCCATGGCGACTCCAGCCACAGATATAATAGATACTGTCCGTAAACTGAAATAGAAGCGAGAGGATGTGTGACATTTCAAACATATATACCTTTCGTCACTATCATAATTCTCCGACTATAATTCTCACTCGTGTATATTACGCACCCCAACTATGACTTCCAGATAGCTGAAAAGGCTCTATACCCGTGTATAATACACACCCCGATTTATTTGTTAAATCATCGTGCACCAAAACATCAGATTTTACATAAAGATGAAATTTGACTCTTACCTGTTTGTGTAGAATCCAAATANGGGAATATTTCACAAGTTAGACAAATAACTTTGTACTATATCGTCCACTGGAGGTGACAAATGGGGATTAAAAACCATACAGCTATAAACTTGGCATTCAAGAGAATATGCGCGATTGTAATAATCTGTGAAATTATTCTTCACTAAATTTATATTTATTATATTATAAATATTCATATTTACCAAGTAAATCAGCCTGTAAGACACCACTGACAATATGAGTGTCAGTACATAGACTGAAGTGACGTAGAACACCGTAAATATTAGCGCTGAACCTCCGAGCGACCAACTTATACCACACATATGACTGTGGGGAGTGTATCTGTGAAACAATAATTCAATTATGACGTGTTATCAAAAGTAATATTACGTAACAAGTAACTTTTCTTACCTGTATAGACCGATGCCGGCTAAAGGCGGTGCAGATGCTACCATAGCGCACCACCAAGTAAGCACTATCCATAATCTTGCAGAACTCTTTCGTATCCTGGCGCTGAATGGTCGCGTGATTATGTGGTAGCGATCCATGGCGACTCCAGCCACAGATATAATAGATACTGTCCGTAAACTGAAATAGAAGCGAGAGGATGTGTGACATTTCAAACATATATACCTTTCGTCACTATCATAATTCTCCGACTATAATTCTCACTCGTGTATATTACGCACCCCAACTATGACTTCCAGATAGCTGAAAAAGCTCTATACCCGTGTATAATACGCACCCCGTCTTGTTTGTTAAATCATCGTGCGCCAAAACATCAGATTTTACATAANTCAGTCTGTAAGACACCACTGACAATATGAGTGTCAGTACATAGACTGAAGTGACGTAGAACACCGTAAATATTAGCGCTGAACCTCCGAGCGACCAACTTATACCACACATATGACTGTGGGGAGTGTATCTGTGAAACAATAATTCAATTATGACGTGTTATCAAAAGTAATATTACGTAACAAGTAACTTTTCTTACCTGTATAGACCGATGCCAGCTAAAGGCGGTGCAGATGCTACCATAGCGCACCACCAAGTAAGCACTATCCATAATCTTGCAGAACTCTTTCGTATCCTGGCGCTGAATGGTCGCGTGATTATGTGGTAGCGATCCATGGCGACTCCAGCCACAGATATAATAGATACTGTCCGTAAACTGAAATAGAAGCGAGAGGTTGTGTGACATTTCAAACATATATACCTTTCGTCACTATCATAATTCTCCGACTATAATTCTCACTCGTGTATATTACGCACCCCAACTATGACTTCCAGATAGCTGAAAAGGCTCTATACCCGTGTATAATACACACCCCGATTTATTTGTTAAATCATCGTGCACCAAAACATCAGATTTTACATAAAGATGAAATTTGACTCTTACCTGTTTGTGTAGAATCCAAATACAATACAGAATTCACGACCGAGCAACCAATCATCAGCTATCACCGTAATTATAATTATCGGCAGCGAGATGGCGCACAAGAGCAGCTGACTCGTGCATAATGAAGTCACCCACATATTGGTCACAGTGTGTAAACTGCGTTTCTGACGTATGACCCATATGACCATGCAATTGAAGACCATTCCAAACACTAGAAGCACTAAAAAACAATAGTAATAATTTTAATATTCCATCGTAAAGGTTTTTCTATAAATTCGTCTGCTAGTTGTTCGTTTACCTCCATAAAGAACTCCTTGTAAGACAATCCCCGCCCGGGAACCGCCTTTTGTGTTTGTGAAATCGGGTGTAGACGTAACAGGGATCATTGCAGTCCAGGTGTAGTTCTCCGTTGTCATGTCATCTCCAGATATCTCCATTTATGATGAAAACTAGTTACCAGTTTCTGTTCATTCTTGCTAATTGTTATAAATTAAATGAACATGAGCTACTTTTTCGCTATATCTAAGTAGAATGCTGTATATAGAAGAAATATGTATAAGAAAAGGGAGGTGATTTACAGGTCTACAGGTTTATATATGGATATTTCTTATGCAAATGTTGCAAGCGTTGTCTTACTTGCTATCGCGAGCTTTATTTACATATCATCAGTAAAATACGACGCAATGTACTGTTGTTCTTCGACCAACTACTGTCCCTATCAAGACTCACCTAAAATATCTCCTAATTGTAACTTGCCAGTGACGGGATTCATCAAGAAACTGTTCCTCTCTTTTACTTACATCCCTATATTTTGTTATTGATGGAATTGATACAGAAAAATATACATTTAATAATGCGCTATATGAAATAAAAGTTTTTGCTAATTTTTTAAAACAATCCAGGAACTGATTCTACAAACTTTGTAATATTAGTGACCGCTTTGCTAGCACCTGTGCAAACCAATTAAATCTCACACACTGTTAAAATGTTGTTAACAGAATGTTAAAAATCCCTTGACTAACCTGTGGATTATTTCACCCTCGCCTCCATTTAGCAGTGACTCGGCAACCTATGTAACCGGCTACAGACACTTGCTATCATAGCTTTCTAAATTATCGATAAACTAAATATCACTGCTGATTTATCAATAGATCAAGGCACAATTATAAGTTTTCAAAAACAAACAAAAAAAACTTACCTGCAAAGCCTGGTCATTTAACATTCAACAAATGGCCTTCACACTGTTAGATTTTAATATATAAAACGAATATTAGCGCTGCAGAGCTCAAATGTGATATTTTACGTGTATCCATTAAGTGCACATTCATTATAACACCATCATTCATGGGTCGTTTGACACTTGCTACGTAAAGCCAACCTTTGCCTAGAACACGGATTGGTTCGGTCTTGATATCGAAACTGTTTCTTGGAAATAAAAATTAAGTTTCGATGCGCTTTGAGTCGGAGCATAAAAATTCATTAATTGATGACAAATGGGTGATAAGCAAAGAGAAATATTGCATTGAAAGAGTGTATTTGGATACTTGCCCCGTCTTATAATGAGGGCTACCATAGATCTGGAACCCAAAATAAGGACGACTGGGATAAAAATAAGATTTTCCTACCCAAATACACTGCAGTACACCTAGCATCGTCTCACGGAACGTCAGTGTGCAAGCGGAGTACTGATTAGGCCAAATTAGGCTGATTAGGTCCACTTTTCTCACATACCTACCCCCCACCCCTCCTAAATATAATCTTAAGATCTATTTTTCTACATGCTCGTTGTTAGTAGTAAATTAAAATAATATTCACTAAGCCCTGTGCTCGAAATAATCTCTGTTAGGGTTAATATATCCAAGGTTAGCGAGAATCACGTAAGCACCAATGCCATAAATCTACTGTTATTGTTCACCTTTAAACAAACTACGTACACTACCATCTCAGTAAGATTTTCAACATAGNACAAACAAAAAAACCTTACCTGCAAAGCCTGGTCATTTAACATTTAACAAATGGCCTTCACACTGTTAGATTTTAATATATAAAACGAATATTAGCGCTGCAGAGCTCGAATGTGATATTTTATGTGTATCCATTAAGTGCACATTCATTATAACACCATCATTCATTGGTCGTTTGACACTTGCTACGTAAAGCCAACCTTTGCCTAGAACACGGATTGGTTCGGTCTTGATATCGAAATTGTTTCTTGGAAATAAAAATTAGTTTCGATGCGCTTCGAGTCGGGGAATAAAAATTCATTAATTGATGACGAATGGGTGATAAGCAAAAATAAATAGTGCATTGAAAGAGTGTATTTGGATACTTGCCCCGTCTTATAATGCGGGCTATCATAGATCTGGAACCCAAAATAAGGACGACTGGGATAAAAATAAGATTTTCCTACCCAAATACACTGCAGTACACCTAGCATCGTCTCACGGAAACCAGTGTGCACGCGGAGTACTGATTAGGCTAAATTAGGCTGATTAGGTCCACTTTTTTCACATACCTACCCCCCACCCCTCCTAAATATAATCTTAAGATCTATTTTTCTACATGCTCGTTGTTAGTAGTAAATTATAATAATATCCACTAATCCCTGTGCTCAAAAAAATACAGTCAAAAATACAATCAAACAAACCAGTTAGAATCATTGTTATATACACATCACTATTATCGTTAATATATCCAAGGTTAGCGAGAATCACGTAAGCACCAATGCCCTAAATCTACTGTTATTGTTTACCTTTAAACAACGTATGTTCACTACCATCTCAGTAAGATTTTCAACATGCTTTTCCATACTTTCATTTCTAGCAGTACATCGCTGCTAGTATTAAAACGTTAATAGGAACAAACATAATTTCTCTCTTCGTACTCACTAACTTACAGTAGCTATCCTTACTGTTCTTAATTCCCAGCTGTAGAACGTGACAGCTAATTCGTAAAATACTAAATAACCAACTTTAGCAAAGACGCTGGAACGGGCTTATTTTGGTCAAACTGCTCTCGTTGCCGCCCAACTTAGCACTCGAGAAAGAGTTGAAGTACACTTGTGTCTGAGTATTGTTCATTCATAAAGCTAACGTCAGTCACTCAACAATGATGAGATATACGCGAATATAGTATAGCTGTAAAATAAGGACGCTTAAGATCGATCGCTTATAAACAAGGAATCAACGCTTTGCTTACGCGCTACGCTCTACGCTTATGATGACTATGCGGTTTGTTACCAAGTACGTAGGTTTTTTTACAAGTACATTATACAGGTACCCCTCACTTAACGACCATTTCGTTCAACGATTTCTCACACTTACGAACGTTATCACTACTGCAAACACTACGTCCGTTCCTCAATCGTACGACCGTAGATAATATTTATATTAGACCTCTTTATATAGTTGATAAAACACTCAGTAACACTGACTTAGATAAGGAAAGTTTATACGAGTGAGAATGAAATTATAACTAATCCTGAATGAGGGAATTACCCTGTCTGCTTCCTCCAGTGCCAGTCGTTGCATAATGTATTTTTAAAGTTATCCCTTGGAACCCCAATACCTGAGATCCTAAATCTGAGCGCTAGGCTTTAGTAAAATATTTAAAGCAGTCTTGGCTATAGCAAACCTTACCTTCAGTAAACAATTCTAACTCTCTTACACTAAAGATCTCACAATACGTCA
>QXVX01006333.1:0-12915 GCA_013436065.1 Halocynthia aurantium
TCATAGTATCCATTCACACTCTCTGTCACGGTGTTATAGAGAGCATAGAGCTTCTGCATGAGAGCCAATTCACGTTTGATGCGTTGAAGATCCTCGTAATCTGTCAGTGTGCATTCATATGTTATTGCATGGTGTGGCTAGTACATAGTCAATACAAGGAATGTATACAGCGTAGGTTTATGAACTAGTAAATATAGAGATTAAATCCCACGTATCCCATGGTCAAAAACACCTAACGGAACCTCACCAGTAACTTGGAGACCAAACAGTTCTTCCCCTCCTGAATAGGTCGAGTATTTTCTCCAGAGCTCATCAAATCTGGTTTGAAATATCTGAAGTCGATCGCTCGCTTCCCTGGGTGTGACACCTTCAACATTCGGACCCCTGTAAAAGTAATATCATCATAATTACATTTTATTTTTCTGTGACACTAAAAAGCGTTGGTTACCAAAAAGTAATGAAGAGTAAACTCCATTTAATTAGAGATCAGGTTTCAAAATCTATGGAGTTTTATTTCTTTTTAATTACTGAAAATATAATATGATCTGCTCACACTTACTTCTTTTCATAATCTTTGTAAAAGTTTACAACATCCACTTGGAATTTCTCGACACCTGACAGAAGGGAAGACTTGAATCCTGGCTGTACTTTCAGGAGAGTGTTTTGCACTTGTTTCACCTAAAGGGATCAAAGTTATTTATGCTTGAATATGTCAAACTGGGAAGGTTCCTTCTACAGTGGGCAGTTTACTATCATTGCCATACTTGGCTCAGTAGGAGGTCAAACATATCTACATCTCTATAATGCCTTCATTATGCAATATATGCCATCCGAAACTTTTCAACCACAGAAAAAATAAAAGTGGGTAGTCGTATATGATAAACTTTGAGTGTTTGCAGCCATACTTGTGCCATTAGATTTTTCCAGCCATAAGCGAGACCATCAACTCGCTCCGAATTTCCATCGTCATAATAGAGCTCGAATCGATTGAGCAAGACGTAGGTCTCCTCGACCGGTCCGATGGTCATGTCGATTCTGATTTGTGCTTCCCTGATATTTTGTAAAACGCTCATTGCTGTGCGAACATCATCAAGATCGTTGATAGGACGACTGTTCATAGAAGATGAATTTTAAAATAATAAAAATTGAGTTAACATGAAACAAACAGTTATAAGTAGTAACAATAAAAGCGATAATACCAATATATTCAAATGATATATTTTTCAGTATTTTGTAAATTATTACCTCAATACTTTCATCAAATTATCGATGATGGAGAATATGTTGTCCATATCAGCACCAGCTTTGGAATTGAGAGCTGCTCCGAATGCTCTCTTCCAAGCCTTGCATTCTTCCACAAGAGCAAGTTTAAGTTGATCAGTTTCAAACCTAACCGCACCGACTCGATAGCTTTTCGGGATGTCTTGGACCTGATCTTCCATTTTTGCATAGTATCTAGAAAAATAGATAAGGGGAGTTAGGTATACAATGCTGGGTAAAAATACTTGATTATTCCAGTCATTTTTGACTAAATGTTTAAACCAAGTCTTTTAATGGCTTACACGTCTTGTTCTGTTAGTCTTGACAAGAATTAAATAAAAATACAACTTCAAAATGAACGAACCTTATCTGTCCTTCATATTCACTATAGATCGGATTCTGCTCTTGAAATTCACGAACTTTGTCTTGCGGATCGTCATTACACAACTCGTTGAAGATAGCAAAGTTTTCCAGAATCTAAAAAAAAGATTAGCTTAAGACTTCAGATCAGAACCTGTACAAAAACCATTCGAAGATAGACACTAACGGAGTCAGATTCAGACTTCAATGAAGTAATTGCAGAATGCAGTGGACCAGCGACCTTGACAACATCTTTATGTTCCCTGTTAAAAAAGGTAAGAACCACATCACTTAATGTATTGATGACAACAGCATTCAGAATATCAGAAATAAATATTGTCATATGACAAATCATCATTAATGCCCAAAACTACTTCACAAGAAACTCACGTCACTTGCAGATACAAAGGTTTCTGCGGTTGTGTTTTAGTCATCTTGGGATCTTCTCCCTGTTTCTTTGCCGCTTCTGCTTCGAGCGTCTGCTGTCTTTTCTGCATTTCAGCATATTTCCACAACTTTATATCTTTGGTCGCTTTCAGGATGATTTCAATCGCTCTGTTCAGGCCAGTCTAGGAAAAACCAAAGCGGTCATTTTTTTATATATGAATATTTTAGAAATTTATGACATAGTTCGGTCTATTTATTGATATAAGAAAGCGCTGTTGAATTGGGAGTCCTGAAGTTGAATTAGATGGCGGAATCTGTTCCGAATCACACTTGACATGATAATATGGTATTCAAGATATTATCTGGATGTTTGGATAGAAGATAGGAAATAATAAAGGAGGACAGACAAAGATACATACAGACATAGGGTACAACTGAATACATTTAAATGTATACCTGAATATCATCCAAGTTCGGTTTCATGACAACTGAAGGTAAGGCAAGGATTATGTGAGAACGGAAGAGAGCAACCTTTTCGTCATCTGATTTCAAAGAGCTTGACATCACTGTCTGACTTCTCTGATATTTATTCGACTGTTGCATCCTTCTTTTGATCGTGTCGAGGGTAAGACGAGTGCATTTTACCTTGATCCAACAAACAATTTAGGTAAATCATATCTTATATTATCATTTATATGTTTATATGTTGCGCTTGTCAGCAATTCGAGTCCTGAATCAGAAATATCTCCAATCTTTAGTCAATATCAAACTAAACCAATAGAACCAATCCGACAGTTCAAATGACTCATTTGATATGTTCAGTTTTTCATAAACATTTAGCTGAGTAGCGCTGTATACATCACATACCAATGCATCTGTATTCTTTTGACATATAGCTCCCATAATGCCATGGTACCATGTTGGAAAATTTTCGCTCTTCCCAACTGATTCAAGAACTTGCATCTCCTCTGCTGTGAATGTGTCTACGAACAGCTATTAAAGAAAATATATGAATTGAGATGAAGACCTTATTATTACCGTAATTTATACGGTATATATTATATTTATATGTATTGGGGTATAGAAGTTTATTTTTACTTTAATAATTTCGAAGACAGCCACTTCACAGTTCTGACTTCCCATGGCTAACCATTTGGCTGCATTGGTCACTACTTTTTCAGTTTTCTCCACAAATTCATTGATTTCAATAGCGCTGTACTCTGGCAAGTCGCAAAGTGCTGTCGTTTCCATGTCTTCGAGAGTGTAATCGATACGGCATTCAAGTATGTCTGAGATCTAAACGTGTATTTGGTATTCATACATATAGAAAGTAGAGCACAGCAGAGTTATTGTAGTCCTACAAAATTAGTTAAAACACATGAAATAATTACACCATTTGAAGGTGTATTATGAATTAGATTACCATAAATTCATTCACCTGTATATATACTAGATCTTTAGATTCTTACGGTAGATTATGTAGCATGGCCGCTATAATTTTTAAAACAATTTTAAAAACCTTTTTAGAGAAGTTTTTCAAAAACTCAAGAGCTTTATCGACATCATCCATGTACTTGTCGAAATTCAGTGAAGACCATGAAATCAGAGTCAATCCAGGTTTGATGGCCTCTTCCACACGAACGATGAGAGGTCTTATGCACGAAAACATTATCGGTTGAATCGAATCTTTGATTTCATCAAATTCCTTCAGCATGTCTTTCACTCTTAGCTATTCAAAACAAAATATTACATTGAATAGAACGTTTTTTTTATGTGAGAATGTAAGAATAAAAAAATATGTCTTTTCATAATTCTAACCTCATTCTTTTTCAACTTCCCTTCCATCAGGCAAATAGAATACGCAGAATCCGGGATGTCCAGGCCGATTTTTCTCAAATGCTTCGCTTCACAGAGAATCTCAAACACTTGAGGATCCAGGTTGACCTGAAACTGTTTTGTTTCGGAATTTCTTGTAAGCACCGGGGCCTGGATGCTGTTCTTCGCCAGCACTGTTGCCTTGCTCCTAATTAAAGATATTTTACATCTTCATCATTGTTATAAACCCTTACCCCTGATTTATTTAATGTTTCGAAATCAGCTCACCATGCTTTATGATAGAGCAATTCAAATTCTACCAGAACTGCAGCCATCTTGTTGAAATTTTTCACAATCTTTTTGCCTTCCGGTGTCGCGAGAACGTTGGGTCGTTTTCTGAAGCTTGCCATCGGCGTTTCTATTTTTCTAAAACATTATTATTTCCTTTGTAAGAAGATATTTCATCACCAGACATTTGAAATGGTAATACAACCAAGATAATATCATCAATCTGTACTTCAAAAGCTTCATGAATATGGAAAATAAATCTTTATCATTGAATGGACCAACAATTATAGGTAAAGTGTATCTTATGTGTATAACATAAATAACTTTTATTTCTTGGTAATTCTATTAATTTTATATGGTAACATTTGCAGATGTTCATGGAGAAAATTCTGCTCACATGTGTTCTTCTGTTACGGGAGCCTGAACACTCACCTGTACATCTGCCTCGCCCAAGCAATTTTTCCTGAGATCGGAGGAAGGTTCCTCGCAATCGGCGGTGAAGTCTTCATCTTCTGGTAAGCTTTGCGAACACCTTCAAGGTCTTTTGAATATCTAGGAAGAAAATAAGAAAATAGTTTTATGTATATGCCAAATGATTCCCATTGCTAATACTGTATAGCTTAGAATACCTCATAAGAAGAATGTGATATTTGTCAAATAGATCCAACCTGGCTCCACGAATGTTCTGGAACTTATCCAACAGGCCTACGAAATAATATAATTATGTATTTAATTTCCATCAATATAAGTATCTCTGTTTTGAGTCAAAACATTTCATACCCAAGAGATATTCCGGTGTCAGAGGTCTGGAAAACCAATTGTCAAGGAATTCTTGGAAAGTTCCCTGCAACTGTTCTATTTGCACACAGAAATCTTTATAATCTGATTCGAATTCAGTTTTGCGGTGGTCGAGAACGTCATATTTTTTCTTCTCGGTATTCGCCACGATGTTTTGACATCTACAAAACAAAGAATAAAGTAAATCAATGCTTTGGGGGTTGATTCCATGATTGATGATTGATCTCTTACTTGATTGCAAGTGCATCGATGCCCTCAATCCTTACTTTGTGGATATCGGACAGCTCATGCATAGTTCTCAACATCTCAGCGAGCTTGTCCAAGCGACGACAAAACGTGTCAAACTTACCAAAGATGTAATTTTCACTGAACTCAAATTGCCTTTCGTCTTGATTCTCCTGAAAATTAGGATTATTACAATAAATGCCTATCCACTAGATTTTTCAAGTTTTGTAAACTTTGAAATGAATTTTTTGAGTAACAAATATTTGGATAAACACTTTTTTTCGTCAGTGCATAAGCTGTTACTGTGTTATTCCAACAATTAATACATGACAGATGCGGAACATTCAGAATTCCATCTTACTTTAAGTTTTTCCTTGGTTTTATGGAAACATTTTTGATATTCTCGGTTCAGCATTTCACAATCTTTGATCTTTTCCAGCAGTGTCAGTCTGTCTTTGTCCCAAATCTTTGTTCCTGATCCTTGGTTGATGTAGTTTTTGCAGGTAGTTATCATTTGGTTTGTAACCTGAGCAACAGAAGACAAAAATTAAAATTGAGGGCCATAAATAAAGAGGTTCAATCTCTATTTACATACTTTCACGAACAAAGAAGTCATCCTTTCTGACGTGTTGTAATACTGAGAAATGCAATGGATCATACGAATGCTGCTCATCAGACTCGGTATGATTTCTACCATACTGCTGGGATTGCATTTCGTCAACGGTCCGAAATATTTGTCCAGAGTGTAAAGGTAACGAACATTGTCCTTCGCTTCGTTGGCTGCATCCGTGATTCTGCTGTCTAGCTCCTTCCAGTGGTTGATGCAGCGAGACTTTGAAGCGTGTATGATATACACGACTGTTTTGACCTTAGAAAGCATTGTTCAAAAACATAAATAATAGGAATAATTCTATGAATGCTTTGAGTTCACTTCTACATCATCAAAACTTACTCTTGGGCTCTTTATTTCATCCAGCAACGAATTAAACTTTGCCATGCGCTGCCTCCAGTGTTCAAGCTCGGCTGCAGGCCCGATGTCATCCGCCTCCTTTCTCATTTGTTCACTTTCAGCTAATACCTAGAAACAAGAGACAGACAATATGGCCTCAAGTTCATGAAGATGAATTTATAAGCTTAAAAGCAGTACCTGATCAATTTGACGACACCAAACTTCAATTACACCTTCAAGTTTTTCAACCAGGTCGGAATTCCTCGCAGACTGAGCGTATTCTTGCGGTCCGCGAATACTGTCCAGATTGTAACCGATGTCAACATCTTCCAATTCGAAATTGCCTTTGAGTGAAGGAGTTATATCATCAATAAATGTAATTAAAAATAAGAGCACCATTTATTTATTATGGTAGAAAAATAATGATAAAAAGTTACAAAGTCAAGATTCCGAATCAATGGTGTAGTAAAAGGATTCAGTACAAAGAAAAGCATAACTAAGTTGTATGTTCTGAAGTAAGTACCATTAATTCAATCTCACCTTCCATATTTGTCCTTGCTGTAGAGAGGACGCCGACAAATTTGTCCACAGATTCGATGAAGTCCTCGACCTGAACAAAATATTGTATTATTCTGAATAAATTCGAATTCACTTTTCATACAAGATCTTTTCAATGTCTTCTCATACATTTTAATTTGTAAAGCAAAAGTTCTTTAGCATATTAGAATATTCACCACGGTAGTATATAAGATTATTTACCACAGCAGTATTCTGGGTTTCCCCTTCCGTCAACACTCCCCAATTTCCCTGTGCGCTGAGAGCAGGGATCATCACTTTACTCAGAAGGTTTTCAATTCCCTTCAACAATCCTCCTTCGCTACAGTCCAATATGCCGAAATTAACTTCGTTTGCGATGTTTGCTGCTGTGATCGGCTTGGGTGTGGTTCGCACATAGAAATAGCAAGCTCCAGTGAGGGCTGAGAAGGAAAGGAAATCAATCACAATATTTTAGCGGCATAATATAATAATTCAATGGATGAATGATATTTCCAGAGAAGAGGCTGTTACCNCCTGTGCGCTGAGAGCAGGGATCATCACTTTACTCAGAAGGTTTTCAATTCCCTTCAACAATCCTCCTTCGCTACAGTCCAATATGCCGAAATTAACTTCGTTTGCGATGTTTGCTGCTGTGATCGGCTTGGGTGTCGTTCGCACATAGAAATAGCAAGCTCCAGTGAGGGCTGAGAAGGAAAGGAAATCATTACAAATCGGTATTTTGTACAGTTTATTCAAATAATAGTAAACTCAGATACAAAATAATGCAACAATACAAGCTTTATAGCAGAGCTCAGCAGAAAACGGCTCGCAGGCCAAAACAAAATATGGTAGCGACAT
Source organism: Halocynthia aurantium (assembly GCA_013436065.1). Taxonomy (NCBI): domain Eukaryota; kingdom Metazoa; phylum Chordata; class Ascidiacea; order Stolidobranchia; family Pyuridae; genus Halocynthia; species Halocynthia aurantium. The sequence goes on from QXVX01006333.1 coordinate 7,478, forward strand.
AATATAATAATTCAATGGATAAATGATATTTTCAGAGAAGAGTCTGTTACCTTCCCCATCACCATTGGTTAAAAACAGTTTCCTCTGAGGTGTAGCTTGCGCAACCACACTCATCAGATCAGTTCTTGAATGAGAAGTATCACGGTGAGTAATGTCCTGAAAAAGGGATTTTGACAGTCATCTTGACAGTTAGCATTTCTCATAATTTATTACTTTACATAATTATAAACTAGCGATGAAAATTAAATTCTTAGGAATACCGATAACAGTAATATTAATCTGTTATTACTATCCGCGGTGTTGGATTAAATAAAGCATGGGCTTCATGGCCTGCCCAGGGGCCACAGTCAGATAGGGGGCCTTCAGGGATTAAGTTAGTAATTTCATGCTGACTCAGAGCATACATACTCTGAATTAACCTTTCTCAACAGGGTCGCATAGTAAGGCTAATGAAAATAGGAGAATGGGACCCCGAAAGCTTTATTGGGGGGCCTTGGTTCAAGGAAGTGTTCAAGTAAGATATATATTTGTAGTAAATATACTACACCATGATGTTTACCATATAAAATGTATGATGTATGACTTAATATTAGGAATAATGGTGTTCAAAATTTTATAGTGGGGCCTTCACAATAACTGCATCCTTGCAAAGTCTTAACCCGGATTATGGTTACCTGATAATAAAACATCAACTTTTTAGCACCATTCGGAGCGAAGAAAGTATCTATTAGTTCAAATCTATCATCGCTGACTATCTGATCTTCAACATAAGAATCTTCTACGCCAATTGCTTCAGCAACCTACAAGATAAAAAAGATGTCACTATGAAATCCTCATGAACCTCAGATTTTGCATGAAAACGCTCCATGAATGTTATGCAGTGTATATAGCATCATGAGACATAACAGCAATCATGTATGTTACCTTTGCAATGATCCATTTGTGCCTGTTATCCAATCCCGATCTTCTCTCTTCCCTCACAGCTTTCGCTTGTCTCGCCATTTCCTTCATGGCATCACCAGAAAGAACCATGTTCTTTTTTCCCGCTCCCTGAAGAAGACAAATGATTAACAGCCTGTAGTTGCATATTTTATTAAATGCAATAGTGATAGTTCCATCTTTTGCTGCATGGATATTTACTATTTTGATGTTTAACTTCTATTCATTACTGAGATTTATAATTTTACACATTTTACAAACGCTAGAAAACCTACTTCGTGTCTCCTGTTTTTCGGGGGCAATAATTTAATAATTTCAAATGCAACAATTTAATTTACCTGTATTATGTGAGTTATATCCTTTACACCTTTTTGTTTATACTAAGTATACTTACAGCGGGCATGGATGATGTTGGCTGCGCAAACGTCGCCAATCTACGTTTTCCTCCCGCTGCACCTGCATTTTGCTCTGCGGAGTCTTTCACGCGACGTCTCTGAGGACGCTGAATAGGCGCTCCGAAGACACTAGCGGGCGTATTCGCACCTGTAATTCCTTCACCAGTCCGTCCGACTACGGGCGAGCCCATACTTTCTAATACAAACAATTATTTTAGAAATTATTTGACACCGAAACGATTGTGGACAACATGTCAAACTATTATAATACATTCCAAAGAATGATGGAAAGCTCTTTCCGAGTAAACAGAAGTATCGGGTTTCGCTGGTGTGGACTACGGGAGGCAGGTCTAGATCCGCCTTTTTTCGTATGTAACCAATCTAGCTCAACTGAAACTGTTATATTTGAAAATTCCTTTAACATTGAGCGGATAATTTAAGACTATTGAAAATGGGTTTGGGCTGAGCAATGTCGTGAAGTGTAAAGAAAGAATATGCATAAACTAGATTGTAATATTTCTCTATGATCGAACGGAAAGCAATAAAAATTTGCACTCAAAAATTGCATGTGAGCTAATGGAAACTGAAATTACCGAGAACTTGTATAGTTAAATGTTTTTGCTTCTAGAATAATGACTAGCATTGAACAACAATTTGATTTGTATTATAAGGGGCCCGTACAGTGTACTTTCCATAGACCCAAATATCTGAAGATCGGCACTGGAATCCATGACCCATTACACAACACCAAGTTCACAATTCTCGGAAAAACAAAAATTGCTGGTGCTCTCAGTAAACCTGCAATGTGTATCTGATTACGATAGTGAGGGCCCCCTATAGGGGTGGGTCCGATTCCAATCTATTGCTCTAAAGCAGGGAGTGGTTATCACACAATATAATAGCTGAAAATACCTAGCTTGTTGGTCGGCGAAGAATTCCCGTTTGCAGTGTCCGGCTTTGGTGAAGGAGGCTTGTTGGCCTCCTTGTTTCCCGTTTCCGGGGAACTCGCCATGTCTCGAAGCAAAAATGTAATTTATATAATACGCGGTATGTATGACGGTAAAATTACCTGTAAATATATATAATTTTAAGTTTTCGTTATTATAACAAACCGATCTACAAAAACAGCGAATACAGTTCCTTTCACCCTGTTATCTTCTGAACGAAAAATTTCAAAATACCAACGTTGGCAAGGAGCAAAGTATCTAATTTCTCCACATTGTGTTATGAAAGAATCGATTGGTTCCCAAGCACCATTGTTTTTAACGAAGGCGTTGTTAGGGATTGGACTGCGAGATAAACAGATAGTAAAAAATTGAAAACAAAACTGTTTTTAATTCGAGTAACTAGGAGGAATGCTTTCATGAATACCACGAGAGTTTTCTTCAGCTCCGTAATGCGTCATAGTCCTTGTTCGGGAGCTATGCTTGTGGCATTCTGGAGCGTTGGATTACAAGTTATTAAAAACAGTTTCGTATTTTCTATAGCGGGCCGAGATGAGAGCGAAGGGTTCAGCCGTCTTGAGGACCAAATTGAAGAAGGTGCAAATGGGTAAAACGCGCTCTTTGTTTTGCACCGAGTAAAATCTCTTAACAACACGACAAACCTATTGTTCTCTCTTAGTATATGGTTGTGCGACATTTTGAATATTTGAGTAATGTTCCGATGTGAACTTTAGAGGTAAAATTCCATCCTCCAGTTGGCGCCGGCGAGTAACATTTCCGTGCTACTAGGCAAAGACACTCCCGGAGTTACAAATACGTTGCGAGGGTCTATATCACCTTAAAAGAGCTTTTTAGCACTACCACCATCATCACTAGGCCTTCCCTTTTGACAAACAAATATATTATTAAGATATTACAGATCTTCTATCAAACTTTTTTGAAATTCAAATGTATTATATACAGCATCACATAAAATTATATCTGTTTCTTGCATTACGTTGATTACGATTACGGAATGGCATGCCCATGCCACCACCAACATCGTCATCCATCATTCCACCGCCCCGGCCAGGTCTATATCCTCCTGGATACATAGGATCAAATCTGGATCCAGGGAGTGGGTTATCAGGATTCATAGGGTGGACGGGATGGTTAGGCGGAAACATACTTCTAGGATTCCGAGGCTGATTAGAAAATGGTCCGTAGGGGAAGGACGGGTTGAGGTCATGTTCACCTCCTACAAAATCAATACATAAAAAAGGCGTACGTGAATTCAAAATTGGATTTTCTAAATAATTTATCAACCAAATAAAGCATTTGACATCACTCACCAATCATTCCAAAAGGCTGTTCAGGCAGAGGAACAGGCATTTGTCCTGGCGATGGAAACTGTGGCCATGGCGACTGGTATTCACGGTAGCGATCTTCCATTTCCTGTCTTATTCGCTTGTTTTCTTTTTCATTCATGTGCTTTCGTTTATACATCTGAATCAAGTGATATCACATATAAACTATGGGTTTACCAGTAACTTTGTTATCTCAATGCAATCTTACCGCCTTCCAATTTGTTTGGACGCTTTCCGGCTGGGTTTTGAAGTCCCTGATGTACAAGTTTCGCCACAGGGTGTCATCATCCGCGATAGATATAAATCTTTTACAAACCTAGATAGGAATTTGGCTCCAAGGCATAAATAAAAAAAATCTAAAGAGAAGAAATACACTAACTCACTTGTGATATGGAAATCAGACTTTTGCTGTCGAGATTCGAAAATATACGAAGCAATAGCTCTGGGAACAGAGACAAAAAGCCATGTATCGGTGGAAGTTCGAGTTCTGTTTAAAAAATAATAATATTATGATGGGATAACATTGAACATTCCTATTTTTAAACATTTTAATATCTAAAATTTCCAGTTCTACAAAATCTAGCTATTGTACCTTCCCGCATGTTATTTAAAGCTTGGTAGGCTATATTTTCCTTGAATTGATGAGAGAGCTTCGAAAGGTTTTTATAAACTTGTGCAGCGTTACTGTTTTCTGTAGAAAATTAAGCAGAAAAGTTTTAATTTAAATTTAAAAAGGTACAAAGATAATGGAGCCATAGTTGGTATATTTTGTACTTGTAGAGGAATTGAAGTTCGCGACAAAGTCACTTAATTTTAGCTGCAGAGTCAAGACTTGTTCTTCTGTATTAGTGCATGGCTGGACAACACCTAAACAGAAAATTCAATCGAAGATTCATATTTGCCTCAATTTGAATTGGCTAACACACAACACTACCGTTCACTAGTAGAAATGATCCAAGAGACATGCACGTAAGAGAGAATCTCAAATCTCGTCCAGCTTGATGACTGTATTCAACATTGTAACCTTTTGCTTGCAAAAGTGCTAAAACATCTTTGTGTTCTGTATGGCCCTGAATTAAAACATGTCATAAACTATATAGGTTTAGAGTTTCTATATCATTCACGCTTCTAAATTTCATGCCAGGAGGATATGAATCTTTATATAAGCTGCACCTCAATGGAAAATCCACTTTCGCCCATCATAAGATGCAAAATCAGACACAATGCTTGAAATTCACTCTTGATGCAATCCGACTCATACAAACTTTGCAGAATGTGAGGGACCTCTGCTGACCGTGACCCACAGTCTTGCAAGAGCATTGGACCAGGAGAGAGGCATGGTACATCTTCTGTGGTGGTTGAGGTCGACTGAATGATATACATAAGTTAAAACTCAAAGACTTTGCACGCCTACTCGGTTTCATATCAAGAATATTCTTTAACTTGATTAGAGGACCTGTCGTAATTCAATTCATTAGTCCTATGAATCTATTACTCACAGGTAAATCATGAGCAGCTTCTTCTTCAGTAACAGACATCATCGAAGGAGCTTCAAATAGCGATTCTCTTGCAACCTCGGCTGTAGATGAACTTGTAGATGAGGCAGCGGGAGGCAATACATTACTAAAAACAAATTGGTGCAAATTGGCATTTTTACCCAGTGGTATAGGCCAAAGGACGTGGCCCAAATGGCTAGTCCACCCAAGCTGTCATTGATACCTTCCAGAAATTATCTTCAGCAGATCCCCAGACACCAATCCTGCATCTTTAAGGAGCATTCCATCATCACCAACACTTGTTTTTCCATTGAGGCT
>QXVX01006336.1:0-29070 GCA_013436065.1 Halocynthia aurantium
CATAGAAGGTGGCATGGTTCGGAGATCTACCGCATTTTTTATTCACCCCTACAGAGAAACAATTATGAAAGTGATGGGTTGCGACTCGGATAATCAACAGATAATGACTGCGAGTGAATATGCGAACAAGAAAAATAACGAGGCTTTCAAAATCAAATCAAACTAACAGCTGACTCTTTATCTATACCAAATTCGTGAGTGGAGTGATCATAGTGAAAGGAAAAATGAAATAAGTTAATAATATACTACATACAATCAGCATACACCATCTTACTATTTAATGGAATGCATTATTATTTGACAGCTGAATATGCTATTATATACTGCTCATTCAGGGCTAGGTCCTGTGACCAGACCTTGAGACCAGATTCATTTAGGGGTACATGTAAATCTAAAATTGATTTGAAAAAAACGTGTTGAATCGTGTTGAATTCTGCCTTTCGACGCTATCAATGGACGAAGCATCAGGAACAGAGAGATATGAAAATAGACTGGAGAGTTTAACAAGGTAGCTCTGATAAATGCTAGGGATATTTACTAAATTTCGCACGGAGGTCCAGATGAATACCAGACTAAGGCATGAACAAAACTCAGGCCTGAACATTCCGAGGGACCGTATAGTATAGTTGCTGGTACTTCTAAGGATAAGAGGAGAGAATAGTAATATACCTTACTTAATGAGGTCCTCCAAGCGGTAGCAAATCTGGCTACAGTTAAGAAATTTATCCATGCAAACTTCTCAGCTTTCACTATCTCATCAATTGTTTCAATACTTTAATATAATCTTGAAAATTCACAGGTAAAATAGACGATCTATGTTCAACCTGTATAAAATCACCAAATATAAGATTTAAAGTTTTAATATTCTAAAAGTATAGCAAGCAAATTAAACCTTAATGGAAAATTAAACACCAGTGTAAAGTGACAAGAAATACACATAGAGCAAAAATATTGGATAAATTATGAGAACTTTTTTGTGTTTAAGTTCTTCGGTAGCAAGAAGAGTAGCTGCACTGTACGAGGCCCAGAACACTCCGACAGCCCTCATAAACAGCGATAGCAACTGGAATTTTTTTGTGAATGATAGAAGGAGTGCTGTCATCGCTAACGGGAGGAGAGAATAACCAATGACTCCAAGACAATGCGAGTAAGTCGCCTCGGCCCCAAGGACCCGGGCAAGAACGAAAATCACCAGGGAACCAAAAAACCACATCGTTATGATCCAAGAAACGACTTGAAATTGTCCGTAAAGCGAAACCAGGGAGAAGAATAAAACAACAGCTAACGGACCCCAGAAATCAGGACTTTCTTTCATGAGAGATTCGTCGAAACCCAATTTCGGGTGAGGGAGCAAGACGCAACGTAGTTTGCGGTATATATCTTTTGGATCAATGTCTAGTTCCTCTAACAGCGGTGCTTGATCTTCATCTTCCTCCGGGTCCTCAGATTCTAGCAGCCAACCATATCCTTTGTTTTCGAAAAAATTTCCAACTCCTCCAGTGACATGTTTGTTCGTTGATTTTAACTGTGGTATAGGTGTGATGTCACCTGTCAATGTATCGTCCGATATATCGACTGAAACGGAGGCTTGGGAGAGAAGTGCTTGAGTATCTTCGGCCATTTTCCTTCTTTCAGAACCTCGAATGATTGCTCACAATTCAGTTCAATTACGAGCTATACATGCATGGAAACAACATTAAATTATCAAGCAAGCCATTAAAAGTGAAAAATCTATACAATCTTGCAACTTAAATATATAGAATAAGATTCCAATCAAGTTTGGTTTTGCAACGTTGCTGGTACTCTATTACCAAAGCCCTGTTAGCTACAGCCAAGACACTTACTAGAATTGCGAAGTAATTAGAGCGTACCTATTGCCAAAACTAAAACTAGTGAAACCTATTCAATCCGACATTCCGCACTCCGACTACTCAGTTGGTCTTCAACACCACAATTAGTTTGCGGACCCAGTGATAATAGCCTTGAATATATATGCAATCAATTATTTGTATTCAGCTATATTTTAACCCTATAGGATATCATCCAAGAGGACAGGTGATTCTACAACCTTTATATTATGTTTCAAGCCTTGTTCCACCCTAATAACACAGCGATATATTTGTGACATAGGCATTTTCTTGCCCGTTCCTGTGGTCTGGCAATGACTATCTATATCTACATTATAATGATGGATTTCAAATAAACACTTGTAATTATTTTGATTTATTGTATCATAGTATGAACTACCCGCCCCTCTTAAATTGATACCCGAAGCATATTGATATATTTAATATTGAAATAGGTAAAACATTGAGACAGGGGCAACACAATTCAAGCAACAAACACCACAGACATAATTGATGGTTCAAACTTTATTAATACTTTGCTCAAGCTCAAGAATTACATAATATATTATAAATATTTGATTCAGAAAGCTGAATATAAGTGCAAAAATATGGAAAAATTAGTTTCAAAGGAAGGTTTTCACAGTCAGATTCATAAAGGTCAATGAATAAATCTTGGAGAGTTCTGTGTATGCTTTGGCTTCAAGGATAACAAAAGGGAATGAAAAATGTGCGATATGGGAAGGCAGGAAGTAAGAGTATCAAAGTGTAAAATGGCGTTATTTTAAAAGTGAATTCAAGAAGATAAATTCTTCGAAATATAAAAGGCACTAGCACTAGATGATAGCATAAGTTTTTAATCTGTATTAGATTTTGTAGCAATACATCTTAGATAAATTGCTATTTTTTGCACCAGTTATAGTATGACATACAAAAACTATTATATTACTGTTGAATACAAAATAACATTTTCAAAAATATATTGAACAAATCTGACGCTTCTACGTGCTCGCACTAAAATGTAAAAATATGTTTAATAAGGGTATTCCTCAATTATGATCACCTCATTTAACGACTGTCAACTACAACGATTCCTCACACTGACCGTTAAGTGATCGATTCAATCTTTGTAGTTGATCAATTGTAGGGATTGCAGTACAGAAATATAACACCTATAGAAATATAAATTTCGGACATGGTACCAACAGCACTACTCCACTACGACTCATGATCAGTGTTGAAACAATTAATCACATATAGCAAATATATGCTAATGGTTTATAAATTTTTCAACTCCAAACTTTACTAAGTACGAAATATTTGAATTAATTTCAAGTTGGACTCGAAGCACAAATGTAAAAATATTGTTCATTGTGAACAAAGAATTCAATCTAACAATTGTATGCTTCCGTCAACATCAATTACATTGCCCTGTTTCCTCTCTTTTCAGATAATAAGTGGTTCTTCATCCTCTACCTCATCTTGTACTACATCTTCCAACTCGTTCTGCGTTTGTTCGATTTTTCCACTTCCACATGTTTGTTTAATCTTTTCATATATTTGTCCAAACACATGAAATTTTCCGAAACAGTACGACACAGACACAAGAAAAATAATGGCTATGCCACAACCCCATCTACGTGGATACACTGGGATTTCAATTCCAGGTACAGAGGTTGCCTCTTCTGAAGTTGTTGACATTAAAGTTGTTGACGTTACTCCGGATGTAGTTTCATCCTTCAAAATAACTGTAGAGCCATGAGGTGTCCCGACATCCACACACTGTACATCACTCGTAGTATTTCCAGGGAAAACTTGTGTTAGTCCGGCCTTACATTCCGCGTGAGCTCTACATTCATCTGTTGACGAAACTTTGTCAGAAAACATATTTCCTGAGCACTTCGCACACACACTATCCGATGTTTCATTGCCGAGCTCTAACACACCAAAACCCATGATGCATTGGGTATGGGGCTTGCAAAACCCCAGATTAGTATCACGATAAAACCCGATTTTACACTCGCATGTGCTATCAGCTTCGCTGCTTCCGAGTTTCAGTTCAGTGTTCATCAAATCATCACAGGATATCCTTGATTGGTTGCAAGACGTTGCATGGTTATATCGATCTGTGAAAGTTTGCCTTTCTTCATTGAATTCGCATGGTTTACACTTCGAAAGAGGGTGGTTTGTATTCACACATTCCTTCTCCATGAAGAATCCAGGCGGGCATTCGCAGCACCAGGTCTGAGTTGCGTTTTCAGACTTGAAGTAAGTAAGATTATAGGCTGCACATTTTTTCTCGATGTGCGGTTCAACAACATGATCTGGCCGATTCCTTGACTCAATGCTAATCGACAACGCCGGGTGTATTATCGGCAGAAACAGTATACACACCATTCCAAACACATACACTGATACTTTTCCACTACTTTTGATGAACATTTTCGAATAGAAGACTAACATCGTAACGTAACGTATATATTCAACGGGAATCAAGAGATTTTGGGCATTCGCTCTTTGTAATACTCGTGAATGATCTAATCCTTACAATGATCTTCGATTTTGCTTATTCGACCAGGGCCTTCCCCCAAAACAACGACGTGCGATTGGTCACTCCTCCAAGGGGTACTACCAACGAAATAGGACTCGGAAGGTTCTAGGCTTCTAGCACCATTTCTATTAGCCTAACAAGCCCAGACACTTTATATCACAGCCTACGTTGGGTAAAATCTTGTTAACATCGATATCACATTTTATATCACAAATTTATGAGTTTAAAATCTTAAAAAAATACATAAACTTACAATAAGAATTAAGGTACATCCAGAGGTAATTTTTTGTTATTTTGGAGGGTACCGAGACTACGGCATCGGCAGAGCAATGATACTGTACTGTTCAGTTCTAGGTCGTGGGAGAAAATCAAAGCACATATGTCGTCATTTCCTTTACACATACAACAACTCTCTATACTTCTATGAAAAATTGAAACATTTAACTATATTATTGTCCCAATATATCCTTCTGTAAAATAGGATACATCAACCAGTGGTATGAATGGGTTCCTAGAAATCGAAACGCCAAGGCCTGTGAGTGGATGGGGGAGGCTAGACCCTTTTTTCCGACATAAACTATCTCCCCCTCCCTATTTCCACCCGACATCAACATACATAATTGTCATCCCTTTATTGAAACTATATTTACCAATAATAGGTATTAAAAGCTAGGATAAAAAGAAAAAACATTAAGAGAAAACAGGAATATATTTTTGTTCGAACAAAAGGTTTTAAGATTACTATCTGCTAAAATAATAAAATAAGAACTGAAGATTTGTTCTGAAAAAAGTGTAACCGCTGGTACAATTATAAAATGATTGGTATTTGATTTAAAATATCAATTCACTTCATTTCAGAACTGAGTGTAATAAACGAACAAAATATCATAAAGGCCTTCAAAATTTTGCATAGTTTCGTGCATCGATTCATTTTAAAAATTTTAAAGGCACAGTAGAGTTTGACGTTTGACGTAAGAATAATTTATACAAGCATAAGATTTACAATTTGCATGCATAAAAAAATTAGTAATTTGACCTTTTTTGTCCGAAAAAAATTGAAGCTATTAAATTATACACTTGTATAATATGATCAATGGAACGAGTCTAATGTAATTTTTCATAGTGCAATTGGACACAGGAAAATGAGAGATCGGGAGGAAGACATTGAAGAAAGGAAGTAAGGGTATTCAGACCAGTATTTTTAGTAGTTGATGTGCGCTAAAAAGGGCGTCAACTGTGTAAGAAAATTTAAATATAAGTCTACAGTCCTCCGGCCACATATCGAAAGTGTCGATACTCAACGAGTAGATGAATAAAATTTTATACTTTTGGCACAGATTTTTAAATTGTTCTAGCTTTTTTTTCCTCAAGAAAATCTCTTATGGGGTGCATCTCTTCCCTCTATTTTCATAAAAATTACACCACTGCCGCGGTTTACAAGGATTAGTGTGGTGAAGTATTACATGTAGCTCATTTGCCTCAGCCCAAGCAGCACAGAGAAATGTTAAGATACAGTATACAATCAAGAATGAATCGTGCAAACAATTTTCCTAAAATAATCAACAGCTATTGGACCCAGTCAAAATGCACGTTTTAGGAATGGAACTCACTCGATAGGTAGTGGTGTATAAGGAAAGTGAGGTTACCTAGATCAAGATATGACTAAGAAACAGAACTTTGAATGAATTACAGACAGCACTGTGGAAAAGCAGCTTGCTACTACAAGCAAAACCTTTTCAGTTTTGAAGTATAAAATGTCAATGTTAGCAACGCTTCAGCAGTAAGCATAATTTTGCTTTTTTTCACAATAAATTCGGAACAGTAAAACTCGGAATTATACTACATTTACAGTAGCCAATCTTTGATAAAAACCGCTATTTTACAGAAATTTCTCCACTCACAGTAAAAAAATACAAAAACACAGAAATCAAACCCAGTTATTAGGAAGAGTAGGGTAGTATTAGCTTCAAGTTAAGGTACTGAATTAATTCAAGTAAATTCAAGTGAACAGGTCTTTTGTCTTTCTTTTATAACTGACTTGTCGAATTGTTAATCTACGTCTACTTACAGGTGAAAAATCTCGATTTCTCGATTGCTAAATTTAATTTCTCATTATTCAGAATGGGGGTCTCCAATTCGACTAAAAGATTTTTGCCCGCTAGACATAAAATATATATATTTCAAATTAAATTATACACTTTTTTTAAAAACGAAGAGATGAACTGATTAAATTGTTGAGCGTTGCTAATCTATCCCTTAGTTTTTATAGTAAGTGTGCACAACAAAAATATATGTAACAAAAGAAGAAGTAAGAAGAAGAGTGATAAAAATATGTGCGCACTGAATGAATTAAATATACCACTTACAACATTATTTTTGGTAAATAGCTTTTCGTGCACACATTAATTTCACTGGTTGCATCTCAGATGAATGAATGGATTATTTCATTATAAACAAATTTACTTTCACTGGCCTACGGAAATGTGTAGAATAAATGACACTAAACACTTTGCACACCTATGCTTAAGAACTACCGATGTTGTAGTGATATACATGGCTAGAAAAACGATGGCTTTGCATACTCAATTGAAGGATCTCATTTACAAAGTCATAACTAGGATATCAGTTTATGAAATTGAGAGTAGTACAGTACACCACCATTTACCTAACTTACAGGGAACCAAAAATATTTTTGCTAGTTTTGATTATGGTGGGCCCTGTAGATGAAGGAGCTTCGATACATTCTTTGAGTGAGGGGCATGGTGTTGGTCTTACATACCTATCACCACTCATTTTAAGCATGCCGGTTCAAAGCCGACTTAAAAACATCATACATCTTCTCATGGATATACTGAAGCTCATAATCAACAGTTAATCCGAAAAGAAATCGTGGCGTGAGTTGTCTTCCCAAATATTGAGCCACACTATCCATCATACGATGTCGCGTATCAGATTGGTCCTTAGTTTCATCTTGAATATCTTCGATTTGCAAAGGGTCCAAAAGGTTTTTATCGCGGGTAAAATCTCTCAGATGTTTTGTTTTTATTTTGTTGCGCAGTCCATGTTCCCCCAAAAGCATCTCTTTTCCTGTATTGTGCGAGTCCAAGATATCATTAACTAGTTGTTCACCGAAAGCTAATACTTCCCGATGTAAGCAATCAGGAAATAATCTGAGGTAATCAGGATGGCTCTCATTTCTCTGCTCATTCTCCTCAGCTACAATAAAGTAAATACAGAATTCCGGTCAATGGTATTCTGAGATAAGTTTAGAACTCACTAATCTGGAAAAGTTGAAGTAATATACAGCGGCATGGAACATATTGGGGTAAAGCAAGCTGAATTCATACTGTGGATCAAGGTTCCGTCTGAATTTTATGCCTAGTTAGTATGGGCAACACAACACATTTTGTTCGCATTGAATGCAGTAAGTATACTTATTATTGATAACATCATTTTTGGTAACTAAAAACTTCAGCGCATATTAACTTTCTTTGTCCGCTGATAGTAAAACGTGTGTGCCTGCACAGATTACAAGGAAAATTGCTGGGAACCTAAGTGTTCATACGTTGTTATGTTACATATGTTAAATCGTTCTTTAGGATTTTAAATTTCAATGCCTACCTATGTTTTCATTCTCACTGTGGTGACTTTCTCGTCGCGCTTCATTATCAACAGAAGGCTCTTCCGATACCACACTAACAGTGCCGTTAGCATTTTGAACAGCAATGTCTTCATCGATATGCTCGCTACCTTTAGTGACTAAAGAGGGGCCTCCGCTAACTTCATTGATTTCCTCCACTTCATGCGAATCCTCAATTTTTGTGATCAGGGGTAGGTTTTTCGCGGGATCTCCAATAGAGGGCGCTCTTGTACATTCATTATCTTCATCGATGTATACAAATTTGGCAAAATATGGGATTTGAGAATATCCTTCTTCAGGTTCTTCATCAGGAGGACCTCCACATCCATTGTCCTCATTGAGATGCTGAGGAGCAAATTCCTCACGGCGCTGGTTTTCATCCTGTCTTTGGGTATTTTCTTCTTCAGAAACACCAGGGAGCAGAAGAGCAGTTTCATCAGGGGGACCTCCACATCCATTGTCCTCTTCAGTTTCAGCTAAATCTAGGATTTCATCTTGTATTTGGGCAATTTCTTCTTCCGCATCATTGAGATGCTGACGCTGGTTTTCATCCTGGCTTCCTGCTTCAGAAACACCAGAGTTTTGCTCAGTGGTTTCAGTAGCTTCTTCTCTAATCGATCTAATCCGTTCACCTCCGACTCCATTTAATCTAATCGTCTCTGGTCCAGTACCTCTATCATTTATACAGCAGAATAGTTTTTTATAAATTGCCTTTTTTTCAAAACGATCACCGATGAACAAACCAAGAACAAATGCAGAAAATATCAATATCAATATCAATACAATGGCCCACCATGTGAAGCAGTGATTGGACTCCTGTTTCAGAGGTGCAGGAATACTAGAAAATTCTGTAGACATTTTAACCTCAAATGCTGTAGTTCCCGGCTCATTTGTGGTCGAGTATTTCGAGAAATTAGAATCCAGTGAAGGAGTCACCGCAATGTCTAAACACTTTACATCGCTTGTACTATTTCCTTCAGAAACTTTTCTCTGTCCGCTTATGCATTCAGTGTGCGGTTTGCATTTTTCTGTTGACGAAACCGTATCAGAAAACTGGTTTCCTTCGCATTTGACGCAAGCAGTATCCGCAGATTTGCTGCCCAATTCGGAGATGCCAAAACCCTTGTCGCAAGGCGTGTGGATCTTACAATATCCCTGATCAGATTCCCGATAATATCCATCCTCACATTCGCAAGTATTATCTTGCTTTGTGCTACCGATTTTCAGCTTGGTGTTCATCACATTGTCACAAGATTTTCGTGATTCATAGCATGCGGGTGCATGGTTGTTCACGTCCATAAACGTTTTTTCGTTGTCGGAAAATTCACATTCCTTACATACTGGATGTGGGTAATTCGAATTCTCACATTCAGTTTGCATGTAATAGCCAGCAAGACAGTTACAACACCAGGTATCCGTTACGTTTGAAACTACTTTGAAATACGATAGGTCGCCACATTTTTGCTTTACATGATCCTCAGTAACGTTGGTGGGACGTCCGTACACTCCAACCAAAGAAGGAAATATCATAACGAGTAACATCGTGCCAAGTGCCATATTTTTCATATATTGCTTGGGTAAAAATGTGTACTCCATGAGCAAATTTCGGCATCCAAACTCCAGTAATTGCGTTTCAATTAGATTAAACTTTTCGATGTCAAAACTAATGATAAGAGTCTGAATATCTAGAAATATCTAGATGTCCAAAACTAGAGAAATTACACAATAAAGGGTAAAATGATTTAAACAATGGAATACTTTGGAATAAAAAAATGGTAACCTGACTACAACGTACAGTAAGTCCCCGAGTCACGAACATTCGTGTTACGAACTTTCGAAGATACGAACACGGCCGCNCCATGAATGTAGTGAAAAATCTGGACAGCAACGCTGAAGAAACATTTGTTAACAAAGAGGAAATAGAAGAACTGAGAAATGGAATTGCACTGAACAAATATCAAGTTCATGCGGCTGCCGTGATGCAAGCCAGCGAGTTAGATAAACTACAGGGTGATTTAGAGGAAAATGCAACATTAGAAGACACAGCTTTACTATTTGACAACTTGGATAAATATTATAACAATGTTAGCACCGCTTTGGGTATTGGTATACCCGTGAGCCAGAAGAAATTTGACTTGTCCCAGAAAATGACTTCTTCATTCCCGCCCCCGTTTACTCCGGTCCCTTGCAAGCCATTGTTTTTCGATTTGGCGCTGAACCACGTCGCGTTTCCTTCGCTCGAAGACAAGCTCGCTACGACCAACCAAAAGCAAGGCATATCGGGATATATCAAGAGTCTCTGGGGATGGGGAGGCAAAAGATAATTATCGATATTTGGGTGCTTTTATTTTTGAAAAGATTATTTTGGATGGATTGAATTGGAATTGCAATATAAAGATTTTGACTTGGGGAAATATTGTGTCATTTGCTTAGGATATTAGAGGACTTGAAGAGCAGAAATAAGTGAATAATTGTAATAGGAACAATAGATGGGAGGAGTACCTCTGGTTTTGGTGTGCATATATAAAAAACACTATTTAAATTTTGCCAGTATTTAGCATTAAGTTTTCCCACACAAGCATTGTCAGTAATGGGAAAGAACTAGAAAGAACCGAAAATTAAAAAATTCTTATGGACTTGTACCATATCCTAACCTTTAGTAGCATTTACCAGGTTCCATGATAAATCCTACTTAGCAGATCTTAGACACAAACACCTACTATATTAAACACCTAGGAAGACTAAATATAAATAAGTTGATTAATGAATTAAATGCAAATAGCAGAATAAATTGTTAAAGTTGACGTTACCTAGAGAACAACTTCAACCTAAGATATTAATTATGAATAAAATTCCCCGAATAGTAATTAATAAATTTTTCTACCCAAGCAAGGTACCGTAAATATTGTTCAACAGCAAGGTGAGCCTCAAAATAGCCGAGAATACAAACATCAATATTGTTATAAGTGCACAAATCTCTATCTCAGGTATCTAGAAGGACTATGTTAGTTTGTTTTTACGCTTCGTAACTACGAATTATCTTTCCTATTCGACAGATTTGTGTGCGAATGGATTGTTCAACATTGCCATTGCAATTTTCATATGACTTAACTTAAATTGATGTGGTATATCAACATAGCACAATTGTTCAATAAATACTTATGGGACAGAATACGGACCTCTCAATTTTTTCTGTGGATGAAATATTGCACAATTTGTTTAGTTTGAAAGACAAATATTTCTTAGAACAGTAATTAAATCGATTTGGCAGCGATATTCGATAAAAACATTATATATTTCTCACGATTTTCCATTTTTTGCATGCTTCGTGCTGTACCTTCCGTTTCGATATGCACAGATTGAATAAAATTTGTTTGATGCTTGTCTTATCCCCGTTTTGTAGAACAAAACGCAGCAAATTTGCCAGCGTTATATCCTCTTCATTCGGAAACTTAACCGAATCGCTGGACCTGGAACAATGTTCGTATATTATGATTGTATTGTNAAAACTAATGATAAGAGTCTGAATATCTAGAAATATCTAGATGTCCAAAACTAGAGAAATTACACAATAAAGGGTAAAATGATTTAAACAATGGAATACTTTGGAATAAAAAAATGGTAACCTGACTACAACGTACAGTAAGTCCCCGAGTCACGAACATTCGTGTTACGAACTTTCGAAGATACGAACACGGCCGCGAAGTGATTGTCATCGCGTTTGTATTTAATAACCTGTGTATTTATTTTTATTGTGTTGAATTAACAAACAATTCCAGTTACGAACAACCTCTTGGAACCTGTTTGTATGTCAGGGACTTACTGTGTACTGTATATTGAATAACCAATCGGAGATATCAGCGTTAAGGTGAACCTAGAACTGAGCCATCTGAGCTATCTTAGCCTACAAAAGGATCGCCTCGGGGAACTTTCGAATTTAACGTCCATAAATCTATTTCTACTGGTCCGATTCGTAGTTAAATCATAGTCTTTAAATTGAAACAAATATCAATAATAACTCTCGTTAGGAACACCCGTCCATGTTTATTATTTTATCGGTATATTCAGGATCTTTGACATCGGCGGTACTTTTGCAATATCGACGCCGAAAGTTACAGCCGTCATAAAATAACTTATGTTGGTCTGGTGTTTTGTATACCGTAGATAGCGCTGTTGAGTAGACTGATTTATATTAGTTGTAGATCAATTATAACTTGGCCACAATCATACGATTTTAGTATCTTCACTATTTAATAATCTAAAACAGTTATCCAGGAGCGGGGTGTATACTAACAATAACTAATTGTGCTATTCCCTTGATTGCGTAAGGTATTCTTTTTATTATATTCATCACTAGAGGGTGCGATATTGAGCAGTTTAACCTTTGACTTAAATACGTAATGAATTTTCAATATCCACGAGTAAAAAAAGCCNATCGATCCTTGCCAGTATTATGTTGGAGGGAGTCAGTAAATGGGCCAATGATATAAATATATGTGATATGGAAGAGCAACCAGCACACCAAGGAACATAGTAGAAAAGCAGGACGTTCTGAGAATGGAAAAATACAATCAAAAGATCGTTACAGAAACGGCAGCTAACTAAGATAGTGATAGTCCATGGTGAGAAGTTGGCATGCTTCATAAGGTTTTTAGTATTCAACTATGAGAATATGAGTATCGTCAATTTTTCGGTCACTGGTTATAGAGTTAAAGAACAACACAATGCTGAAATATACCTTTTCGTTGTTCAAAACAAATTCATCAAAAGTTTCCGATGTTACTTCGTGAATGCAAACATGACTGGAGTTTGACAAACATGTATGAACTGCGTGTTTTGACCGGTAGGAGCGTGGCAAATTTCCGAGAGTATAATTCAAAATAAAATTTTCTAAAAATATATAATATCCAGTTAGTATAATAATCTACAATTATGATCAAATAATATGTTAAGCAAGGTTTTCAATAATATGTCAGTCACACACAAGACTATGGACATAAATCATGCTACTTTATAGCCTCTCTCCTGTTAAATTTTGTATATAAAGGCTATAGTTATACTGTTGTTATTAAAATAGTTACAAACATTGAGTACCATTTATCATCTCTTTGGTATATATTCATATGTGGCTGTAGAACATATTATTTGCCTTAAATCAGATACACTGGTCACTCACCCAAATTAAATTGCGTAGATTTCATTACATGATGCATTTCATTGACTGGGTCCACTATCGCAGCACCCAATCTCAAGTCATCGACATCGTACATATGCTCAGACACCCCAAGATTGTCAGACAATGCTCCGTGCCTCGCAGAATCTAATGCAATAAACCTGAGTGTTCTATTAGTTTTGCATGACAGTCCAGTCAGGTTAATAGACACAGTGGAACAAGGAGTTACAGTTTGAGACTCAACGTTACCCTCTAATGGTTTGATTGCGGTGAAATTACCAACATCACAATACAGATTATTAGTAAAGTCAGTATAAGATACAGAAGGCATTTCTTTCAGGAAAAAATCCCAACTTGTACAACACAGATTGAGTCTCGTCCTGTGCTGGTCATACAGTGGTAGGAGCTCGCTACAAAATACACTGCTCTCTGCCTCCATCACGTGTATTCCCAGCGAGTTTAGGGAATTGACATCCCGTAGCAAGTACGCCAGCAATTTATTGAATACTCCGCACAAAACGGTGCTGTTTTTTGATTTCAGGCAAACGTTGCAGATGATGTGTGAGTCCTGTGCGTCGCTAATATGTTCAACATTAATGACAATGGTTTTACAGCATGCGTGATCTTGAGGCGGGATGTTGGTATATATTGTATTGGATGAAGAAGACAGCGACACATTATCTTCGAAACATTTTGAATATTCCATTACAAGGTGGCGCACCTGAAAACAAAAGGCAATATCTTTTAGTAAAAAGATGAAGGGGATATTTGAATCATTTTAAGTCAAGAAAATTTAAAAAATATTTGGATGCCATAAAGTGCTATAATACTATGCAGGTGGAAGTTGGAATTGAAGTTTAACGAATCAAATATTATTCAAAAAATGAATTATGACCCTAACCCACACCACTAGCAGTAACTTTCCCAAGTTAACAAACTATGACCCCCTTGTTTCACTTTGGTATGAGACAATTTCTGTCAATTTTATCATCCTATCATCTTTCTATGCAAACAAAATAATTTATTGCATCACCTTGTTTATGAAGTTTTCTCGATCTTTAAATCGAGTGGAAGAAACAAAAGTTAACACAGTGGGACCTTTACTCAACCAATATTGCAGTAGATTGGATTTCTCTCCGGATAAGTAAATGTCAGGATAAATCTGAAACAAAATGATATAAGGAGTTAGTACTTTTTTACCAACTTTGACTCCAGTAATCCAATGTTGCTTCCAAAGATCTGAAGGTTAGTTCTACAAATTGGATTGGAATTTAAGTGGCATACATAATGCTACAATATGTATACAATAAAATAATATTGTAGCTTACTAATCCGAGTTGCTGTATCATACCAAATCATAATAGAATTTTCCCAAGCTTCGTATCAAACTTTGAAAAGTGGAATTAAGGTTTAGTTGGGTGACAACTCTCGGCTTCATTACATCTCGGACTTGTATTAGTCCTTGCTTCATATAATATTTATCGGCAATTTTCTTGCTTGTGATGACGCAGAACTGCATAGGAAGGGCAGGATCTGCAAAGATATAATTAAGAGAGAGATAAATGAAAGTTATTGGAGTAAGGCTGGAATCTGTGAGAATATAGTGTTATTAACAAACAATAAAAAAGAAATTAGCATCATGCTTATGATGCAATCATAGCTGGTGCCTATGACACACACAGTGAGAAGAAATATTTATAAGTAGACATACTCACAATTTTCAAGATGTTTTATTGCTAGAACGAAGAACTTTAGAAAACTCTTCTCCTGGACAGATGTAGAGAACTTGAAATAAGCAATCGCAGTATGCTGAAAGAAATTGATGAAAGAAAATTCTGTCAAAAGGGAAAATAAGAATAACAAACAATATTTTCGCTCAACTTTATACATATATATTTAATACTTGATCTTCCCTAAAAGATTTACTTCAAATACCTGATTTTCATGTAGGAACTGCTGAGCTGTGTTTTCTGTACCGAGATAAGTCAATGGATTCATCACTTTATGAAGGAAATCAATGAAATAATCTTTTGCCAGTAGACCATTGTATAACACAGGTTTCTTAATGCTGAAGAGACAAAGAAAAGAAGCATCAATCTATCATAATATATGAAATTCCTGTTGATGTTATCACTTAAGGCAGAGGTAGCCAAACCTTTTAGGTAGAGGTAGCCATGATCAACCTCAATGGCAAAAATTTAAGCTCCCAGCTATGGTCTAGAATACTTTATTCACAACCTTTGATTCTATAATATACAGCGCTACAAGAAAGCTTAAATAAGAAACTTTAAATAATTTCAAACATTCAAAAATAGGCCATACATGTGTTAAATGTAAATAAATATAATTAAACCAAAGCAATTAGGTTAAAATGATCAAGTAATATATCACAATATTCTTGTTACAAGAATGTTGCTGTTGACTGGCTTACCCATTGCAGGCTTACTATTTTGAACCATTTTAAGGAGACTACTTACTTCTGATGATGGAGATAGATTTTTGGAAATTTTTGTATCATCATTTCTCCACGACATTCACCCTGAATCCACCAACAATTAACAGCTATAAAAGTGACCTGGAAACAATTTATAAGTCAGGATTGGTGTGAATATGGAATTGTAAAATTGACATATTGTATCAACCTGCGATTTCATTCCCTCAGCCGCTTGTTCAAACTGTCGCATGGCCGCGATTGACTTAGCGCACCACGGTGCGTAATACATCATCAGTGCTAGTTCAAATTGTGATGTTACGATATTTCTTATCAATAAACTTCCAGACGGAGAGTCGATGACATTCGAATTGTTTGATAAAATCGAGACTGGCTTCGGGGCTGGTGCAGTTTCAAGAACACCGTCAGCTCTGGACAAATATAAATAGTTAAATGAAGGAAGACTCCATAAATGTCAATGTCAAGTAATGCAATGATATTTGTGTTATTATTCAGTGGATGTTGATAGGGGTGGTCAATGATATAATTGCTATTTGTGATATTGTTGTTGTTATGCGTGTATTTTGTCCTCATGGAATTTCAAGTCAAAATAGCGGAAGCACCTTTACACAAGTCAATATAGAGTGTGTATTAGTGACAATCAGAGTCTCAGGAATTAATAGTTACGCTGGCATCCCTAAACCGTAGGAATAAAAAACAGTAAAGCAAATAAATGTAATTGGAAAGTGGACACGAGTGCAAAGCGTGCAATTACAGTAATTCTAGGACTAGAAATTCCTCACCCCGGTCTGTATTTCACAATCAAAGTGATGAGAATCATTATGCAAAACGTAATATTGGGATGTTGTCTCATCATTGTAATTATTGACTTGAAGAATTTCACCACTCTCTCGCACTTCATTTTATGCAGTTTACGTGCAAAGTAGCCATTTTGTTTCACGAAATAAATACGCTCTGTAGATCAGGTATATCAATGTATCAAATACTTCAAATTCAAATGTTAAAACGTTTGTCGAGCTGTGCTGTACTACATGTGCACTTATTCAGCAGCGCGCATTCAAATTCAATTCTAGGCAAATGATGACGTTGCCGTGAGATCGTTGAACCATGACCAAAAAAAAGATGAAAGGTCATAGGTGGTGATGAAGGGAAAATCAAAATAAAATTTGGAAAGTCCCTGCTGACCGAAGAAAGTGATCACGGCCATTTTCCTTTCGCAAAATCTGTAAATATATTTCTACATCTGTATCATCCCACTATAGGATACGAAACCGGGGTATTTAGTAAATATGGATAATTCAGAAATGGAAAAACGAGCAACCAGCAAAAAAACCGCGCTCACCGAGCCTTGGAATGGATGACTTACCTAAACTGAATGCAGACGTTCCAAACTCATCGCCATCCCCGAAAAATGAATGGCACGCTGTTCAGTTGCTATCAATAATTGTAGCACAATTCTAGTTGCCCTGGTGGTTGACCTACTTCCATGGACCAATCGATGGTGAAAACTAAGATTCCACTATATATAAATATTTGCTCGTCAATCTCCAATGCAATAACATTTTTAGCTGTCAACAATTTTTACTCAAAGCATTAATGTCAAATACATAGTGACAACAAGGTATGATTCAACAAAATGAGGCGGTTTTAGTATTTTTCATGAAATTTTACCGAAAGACAGACAGACATCAAAATAAGGAACCGAATTTGGGGAACATTATTTGTTTGTTGCCGATGAAAAAGCGTAATGCGAAAACGAATAATTCTCGCAGGAGTTGGAAATTTTCGAATTACTTTTAAAGCTTGATCGATTAGACATAGCATGCACTGATGAATGTGTATGTACAATAAAAAGCATATGAACTAGAATAATTTAATTGAACCAGTCATTTAAATTATCTCAGCTCAGTGATAGGGTGATGGAATACTTATCTAGGGTGCAGGAGAATATCATCTAATTTATAGCTTCTTTATCTAAAGATATTCCATTAGTTGAACACCCTACATAGTGCCCCATGCCCTATCCACCAGCAGAATTAAATGAAACATGTAACAACAAAAGAATTCAGAATGAAGCACAGGGGGGTAACCCTATACTAGCCTACATCGTCTCAGTTTAATCGGCTGTATCGATACTGCCAACAGCATGGGATGGGACAAGCATTGCATACTACAGAAAGCCAGAATTTTAATGGATATTGTTAGCTTTATAGCGTTTGAACAACTCCATTGACCTACTACATACCAAGATACCAATTTGCAGTGTGAACAAAATAACGAAATAATGACATTGAACTATATTTGGGTACACTGGCAACAGCTAATAATATGTTAGCTAATCCAGCCATATATCACAACAATTCTATTATTCTTTTTTCAAAATTACCAAATTCCTCAATAACAGTTTCACAAGTACAGACAGCAACAACAACAGTGTGATTGAAGAAATTTCCACCTATTGTAGTTGTTGTACCTATTTAACGAACTATGCAATTTGTAATGATTTGTAAGTTGAAGCAAAAGAACTTCCAAGAAATCAACAATTATCAAGAACAACATTAGTACACAGTTACTTTCAACAATCAAAGCGAAGATTTTCTACAACACGATCAGTTTAGTGCTAACTCAATTATTTTAATTTCTTACCTGCTAAGATAGCTCGGGTAACAATTTACCTGCTAAGAGAGCTCAGGTAACAATTTACCTGCTAAGAGAGCTCAGGTAACAATTTTCAGGGATAAAGCGAAGTGCTGAATGAACGCAATTGAAAATATTTCAGCTCTTATGTGAATTTTATACAGAGGACAGCAACGTTTTAGACAGGAACTTAAAAAATATCCTAGAATTTGTGGTGCCTTTACATATTCAACACTTGCAATGATACAGCATTGCCAACTAGAATCTAAAGAACAGCTCCAACCTAGTTTGTGATACAGCAAAAAGTTATGTTTATTTCTTTTTGCCCCCCTTCAGGAAACTTCTACGTTTCTTAGACTTCGGGCTCGGGTCTGCGTTAAGCGACTGGCGAGTGGGAGTGCTGAGGGCACTGCCGACAGAAACGTCTAAGCTTTGCAGTCGGCCGATCCAATTTTGCATTTCCTCCTGTCAAAGATAGAACAAAAAAATTTGACCATTGCTTTTAAAACTAGGAGGAAGTACACTAAAATGCCACCAATAAGAACCTGGGGTATCTCTGGATTTTTCAAAAAATTGGGGTTCTTATAGGCGGCATTTTAGTGTTGTTGTATCATAAACATGAAAAAGGAATCGTTAGCATAACTCCTTTCAAAATTGGGAANAACTTACTACTACTTTATCATGATATATTCTCAGATATGGCTATACATACAGTTTCCTGCGAAGGATTATTAAAAACCGCTCAGGCATATTAAAAAGCACCTTAATTAGAACAATTATTAAATCTTACATCATCTCTTGCTTGGAAAAGAAATTCTAAGCCAGTTGGTAGTTTCAGTCTGAAGACATGTTTTCGTTTCTTGTAGTCATTGGCTACTTCACACCTGAAAGTTGTGAAGCAAAACAACATTTAGCTACTAAACAACTTTTCATTTAGCGGTCATATTATGTTGAACAAATACATTATGAATATTACTATGCAAAAAAGATTTACTTAGCGTCTTTCAAATCCATCGGAGATTCCCCGTGGAAAAGCGAATCGGTCTTCGCGCTCTTCTGATCTTTGAAAAACTTGAGTTGTCTGTCGGAAATCGAGCAGAAAACATTGTTCCACGATCTAAGTAGAGAAACAAAAGTTAAAAACAACTTGAATGACAGTGTCATATTTCATACAAATTTCAATACAGCAAAAAACTTCTAAACGATTCTAAATCAAGAAATATTTTCTAGATTATAGCATTCAATCAATATGTTAGGCATTTCCATTGCTTTGCAATGTAAAAAAACAGCATGTTAAAAGCAGATCTGTAATTAGAGAATTAGTATGGCTCCATCAAATTTATAGTATCATAAATACTTACAGTACAAGACAAGGTCAAAGGTGAGACAGAAATTAAAGTGATTTGTCTTTTTTCAAAACCTTAACTGATATTTAAGGATCTACAGTAATTATCACCTCATAAAGAAGAATAAAGGTAAGGAAATAGATTAGCATAATATATAGTAGATCAGTGCATACATACATACATAATTTTTGTAGGTCTGGAACAATCTGCTATTAAAGAATTAAAAGAAATGATCTGAAGGTTAGAGAACTAATTCTCCCATGCAAGGTGCAAAGAGAAAAATAAGAAGAGTGCATTAATTGGCATGAATGATAATAGCAAATAAATAAGATTGCAGCAAATTAAAAAGTACAGCACTGTGGCAACAAGCAGCTAGGTTATTAGTCAGTCAGCTAGCTTGACAAAGTTTCATAATTATCCACTGTGATTACCTTAGCAAAATGGAAAAGAAAGCCAACAAGGTCCACTTAGAAAGAATGGTTAGTAAATAGCAAATTCTGGGACAACCTATATACCCTATCCATTTCCTAAATAACCTCTAGCCCATATTCATTAGAACTTGATTACAAAAGCAGATGCGCTACGTCTGAGAATTACTTTGTAAAATGTCCCATGACAAAACTGGAATTGGACTACTGCTATAAACAATCTTATAATAATTGCTGTTTGTTAACTTCTTTTAAACTGGCCCAAATGTGGTAAAAAAAGCAGATCTGGTTGGATAAACCAATAAGTGCTAATACTGCAATTAATAAGCAATAGGTAGATGTGTCAGTGCATATTAGATATAAAAGGCAATCATCAAAGCAACAAAGATAATCGAGGTTACGTAAATGCAGTTATCACCAGCAGAAGAAGATTTCTAGTAATTAATCAGAATAATTAATCTGTGAAGAGATTTCATTCCTTTAGAGAAAGATATGAACCTGTTCGAGGCCTTTTTGACCGGACTAAACATGACAGATTTCCGGTGGAGGTATCCCCTAAAATCCTCTGGATCCGTCTGGGTCTTGCTTCTCATTTTAACAGGGGTGTCTGCATCCAAGGGGACCCCCTCGTCGTCAGATTTAGAGTCTGACTTGGGGTCTTTGACACGATCCCTCATTTTGGGTATGATGGCCGATTTAGAACGCGGTTTGCGTTCTTTACTTGCATCGCCCGAAGACGAAGATGATGAACTGCTTGATTTTCTGCTACTGTTCCTTTGTTTGGAACAAACACCAATAATTAAAACAAAGCACAGAAACACCGACAGAACACAATACATAATTACGATATACCCATTTCCACTATATCCAATGATATAAGTACTGAAAGGGTCGTTGAATGGTCATAGAAAATAAGTCTCAAATGATTTGGGAGTCACAGGTCCCTAGGACAAACTGGAAGATTAAGCCCAGTCAACAGTATGACTTATATCATTGGAATACACAAAGCTGAGCCTGCCTAGAAAAGCGTAATTGCAAAACAACATAGAAGACAACAGCATGCACTAATTAGTTGACTAATACAAGAATTAATAAGGTCTTAAGATGGAACAGTTTGCTTGACCTTACAATGTATGCATCAATTAATTGAATTAAAATACAGCATAGTCTTGCTTTTTAAAGAATACCACAGATAAAATAGCAAGTATTTAGATCTGGCTAGGATTATTTCCTTTTTATGATGAAGAAGAAAAATGTAATATGGTTTTTTTCTAGCCGTTGAGAATTTCATAGTACTAAGTAAAGTACTAAGGCATTTTTTTTGAAGGCTTCATAGTTTTGGTACACATTCTCAATTCAAAATTGATATAATAACGAATACCATTGAACAACTTATACAATAACCAACAGCATCAAAATGCTTCAAATTTAAGTTCTCAAATATCACAATCAGCAACTGCAAGTTCTCTTTCATATTCTGTTAGGGAATATGTCTCTTTGATGAACAGTTAGTGAAGTCAGTCAAGTCATTCAGGTACTGTGTTACTCCATTGTCTGAGGATATTGTCATTATCATCTCATTACAATGCCAATGTGTTGGTCTGCAACTGTGACAATGTTATCAGGCAGAATTTCAAGTTCATTTCAAGCTTTGTGTCATTCGCTTATTATATCCTTTTAGAATTTTCATGCTTTTGTTGAGCGAACAAAAACTCATACAGTTACTGGTTTATCGTGTCAGTATCAAGCTTGAATTAATCATTGTCAAGCAAGCAGACAACCTTGTAGAACTTCCAGATATCTTCAGAGAAGAGGACTTGCTCAGAATCCTTGAATTATCCCAGGATATCAGGGATGTTTCAAAGTCGGGGTCGCTCGGAGTACTGGTTGAAATTTTTTTACTGTTCGAAGAGTCAAAGTAATTCTGTGGAGACTCGGAGTCATCCATCGATGGATTGTGAGATTCGACAGAGGCACTCGGTGGAGTGAAACGAGAGGAACTCGATGGAGTAAAATATGAAGTTTCCTCTACTGAGGTTGACATTAGAAAATTAGGTGTAATCACAGAGGATGTATCCAGGGAAACTGAAGATGAGAACTCCTCAATTCTCGGCACCGACTCGCTTCCAAGTTCCAAGCAATCACTATTTATGCTCACAGAAATATTTTCTGTATCTTTAATGAGATTTCCATCAATTATCACAGCCTTCTCTGGTGAAGATTCCTTTTTACTTTGAGAGAAGAACAACCTTTTACGAAGAAAAGAAACAGTTTTTTTTTCTACTTTTCTGGGTGTTCCGTTATCGCCAGCCACTTCCTGTTCATCTCTGGTCTTGTATATTTCATTCAAAATGGAAGGTTTAGGCTTTTTAGTCTTTTTTCCAAGCAACGGCGGCTTCATAGAACCACGGCCATTTTTTTCTGGAGTGACCGGCAGTATACCTTCGAAAAGTTCTTCAGATTGGCTCGACTTTTGTGGACTCTCCTCAGACTCGGAAAAAGATGGGCAGTTTGGAAGCAGACTCCAATTATGGGAGGACGTCATTTGAGAGCTATAACTTAACTTTGTCAATGCATTTCACGATATACAATTTAACATATGAATGGGCACTTCGACATTGGCAATAATGTTTAGAGAATTTATAACATATCCTATCTGAATATTAGTCTATGAACTTCTTAGCCAAGAGAATTAGGATTTAAATAATAAATATATAAAAATAACCTGTTACTAGATTTCTTTCCTTCATTGTCAAATTCCTGTTTCCTTTGGAGATGACCTTCAAACTTTGAATCTGCATAGGCAGACGTGTCAAGGGTGGAATCGTCGTGTGTAGCATCTCCACTCGCGGCCGCTTCATCATCACCGTTGACAACAGCATCCTATGGAAATAATTTAATGTAATTAGTTATATTTATATTATACTTAAAAAATAATATGAAAGTATGTCTGTCTGGTTGACTGAGATCAGTACAAAAAAGGCGGCATCACCTTTTCCCCTATCACCATTTATGGACATTTAAGGCACTCCCCTCTTATACAAATTTAATGTAATAATCAAATATCAAATAACTTACTGCTTGCTGTTGAACTTCCTCTTTGATAATTTGAATCTCTGGTACCTCTCTCACACCTTCTTCGTCATGACTACCATCTCCGTTAACCAATGGCTGTTGAGCTGCTGCAGCAAGTGCAAGCTCCGCCTCAATTCTCATTCTTTCCTCGTTCTCCTCTTGTTCTTGTTTCCTCCGTCTCTCATCTTCCTCATCCTGGATTCGTTTCCGCTCTGCTTCCTCCTCTGCTTTCTTCTTTTCTTCTACTTCCTTGACTTCCAGCTGGAAAGATAAGGGATCATGATAAAAATCCTATTGCTGCTGTTTCATTAATACCCAGGTGCAAAATTAAACATTTGTTTTATTACAATTCAAATCTAGGATTATCTAAATCTACCTAAATACATTAGATATATGTTTTTGATGTTATATGAATAGCGAAGCGATCCTGAAGTTGATTTATTTGATTTGCAAGAAAACCAAATCGATTTTTTATGTCAGTCACTAGTAGATAGTCGATGTGAAATGCAAGTGCGGCCGCTGTCTAATTTGGTTAAGTGGATTTGGCCCGAGAGTGCTACAAAGGCTGCCTCTCTAGTTTAGATCATATACGTTACATTAGAACGCTACACTGTACTTCTATTGAGTAATTGTCTACTTGAAATATAGTCAAGTTTCTTACAACTGTCAATTTCTCCAAAGCCATGAATCTCGACTCCCATGGAACCGCTGCTTTCTCGAAACCGTCAAGTTTTCTCAGCATTTGCTCGGTCTCTGCGATGCTGCGTTCCGTTTCCGATTCCACGTCTCCTCGGGCCACCCCCTGTTGCTGTGACAACCAGGCTTCGCAAACAGAAGCGTCGTGAGCGAACTGGTAAACTTCGAGCACTAAAAACATTGCACAATCGTTATGAAAGCAGTTCAATGATAAATAATACTCAGTGATTCTAAAATGAGTGAATGGTTCACCCAATTATATTAGTAGTAAGATATCAAAGACTAGAATACATTGGAAATATCATCTTACTTAGCTGCAACCATTCCCATTTCATTTGCCATTTGTCGACCATTTTGTTTCTGATTTCATAGAGTTCCTTCATCTTAAGACTGATTTCCTCCGAAGCGCAATGTTCCCGTTCGAGCAACTCCTCTCCGAGTTTCGTGCACTCTTCGAAACTTCCGTCTCTCGCGTCTATCTCCGATTTGATGCCTTGATGGGCGCTTATAGCCATTTCTACTCCAGAAACATCCCTAGAATAGCAGTGAGTATTATTATTGTATATACTTGACTCGAGATTACTACATTCTCCACTTGAACCTTGTCCTATACTTATGAATGGATGATACTCGAGTATAATTATTTTCCGGTCAAATTTTTTGAATAAAATACAGAATATATTCAGTGAAATATGATATTCTGGAGTGGTTTGAATCTGCATCTCAGAAATTCTAAATTCCTTTACTGTACATGGATAGATATGACATACTTTGGTTTTTCCTGGGAGTCTATTTGTCTCATCACGTTCGCCATCCACGCAAGCAGATCACGAACCATATTGAAGAAACAAAATTTATCATGAGTGTCGACGAGTGATTCGCGACGATAATCAACTGATTTTAAAAGATCTTCCCAAGCTTTTTTGACTTCATCTCCTCTGTCAATGATCTGTTGTTTCTTTTCAGCGGCGTAGGACGCTTCCAATGACTTTCCAGTTCCACAGATAGCGTTTACCTGAAGATAATATATTGGTAAATGCATTCAATTAGCAGTGTCGTAAATTTTCCAAATAAAATACGCATTCATGTATAATAGGCCACCCCAAGTTATGACGTGCAGATTGCTGAAACAGTTCTATACCCAGGGCTACCATCGATCTGGAACCCAGGCTAGGAAAAGGACGACCAGGAAAAAAATAAGATTTTCCCACTACACTGCGATACACCTAGCATCGTCTGGAGTACTGATTAGGCTAAAATTTAGGATGACATGAAAAAGGTTTGCATTTTAATTTGTTGCATTGCTGAAAATAAGCCAAAATAAGGACAAATCTTAGAAATAAGGACGGTATGGCAGCCCTGTCTATACCCATGCATTGCGTACCCAAAACAGTTCCAAAGTACATATCCTTTACCTGACTTCCAATAGCTTGAATGTCTTGGGTAAATATTTCATGCTTTCTCTGATAATCTTCGACAGACAAACAGTCTCCTCCCATTTCTTCCGGAATCTGCTTCCGCTTCTCGCTGATGCGAGCGAGCGTCTCTTCAGAATCGTGATAGAACTTGTGAAGGGAGTAGGATGCGGCCAGCAACTAAATTCGTAAAAATTGTTGAATATTTAATAATTTATTAAAAACTTACATATAGATCTGTGGATGTGGCTCAGAGTTTTAAAATGTCATGCATCCTTGCATACCATTAATAGGCATTAAGAATTAGGATGTCAATTTTGCGATTCTGCGTAATAACATAGTGACATAGTAACAACATAGCTAGATTACATAACATAGAATAGATTTTACACTAATTAAATATATTTTCGAAATCATTATGAAGATGGAAACCG
Source organism: Halocynthia aurantium (assembly GCA_013436065.1). NCBI lineage: Eukaryota > Metazoa > Chordata > Ascidiacea > Stolidobranchia > Pyuridae > Halocynthia > Halocynthia aurantium. The sequence goes on from QXVX01006336.1 coordinate 25,692, forward strand.
GAAATTGGTAATGAAAACATATCAATAGACCTGCACTCTTGTCTCGATCAACTCAAGCAAATCTGCCCATGCATCATTCACACGATCTCTCCATTCTCCGATCAGAACTCCGTCTATGTGTCCGTTCTCGATCAGTCTGTCTGCAAATTTGTTTGCTTCTCCGACCCGTTCTTCTCCTGTTTTGATTGTGTCCCGGCGGAAAACTTGGAATTGCTCTTGCAGGGTCTGTGTAAAATTCAGGAAATATAAATTTAATTAATTTGTTAGTCCTATATATTTAAAAGAGAAAGTTTGTCCAATATCAAAACACTTCTCTGGACTTAGGTTAGTATTATCCACAGTAAGCTCTTACAGTAACATGTTCGTAATCTTGTCCAAGTTCTTGGGAAGATGCAACGACCTCACGTTCAGCAATCCATTGTTCAAGGTCATCGATTTCTCTGCCTAAACGGAAGAGGTCGCAGCGTTCTTCGAGTTTATGTCGACGCTCCGACGCGAGATCTTTCAGACCGGCGTAAAGTTTATCGACTTGGACCTGACGCTCCGTGATTTGTTCACTGTACAGGATTTGCAGCAAAATTAAAAACAATCGAATCACGATATCATCAAATAAACTGATAACCAACCTTTCTGGATGTTGATCTTCAGCAAGTTTTCTGCTAGTTTGCGACAACTGTTGGATAGTTTCTGCGTAATCTTCGATACTCTGTTCCTGCACTGTGTGCTTCTTCAACATGTTGTTTGCATTCTGTGCATCCTATGTCAATATGATCAATCGTTTTAAGCATAATATTAACTCAGCTAACTGAGCGAACTGAATCCAGACGTGGGTTTTAGAAGTAACTTGAAATCTAGTTTTACACGTTTTGATGCTAAGTCCATTGTGTACAACTGAATTTATAACAATTCTAGATTATGTGAATGGATTAAAGTAGATATCATGTCACAATGGATATAATATGTTGCATAGCGATGTCTAGAATAGAATCTCTCACACTGATTAAGGATAAATAAACACTAATTCATCTTATAAGTAGAAAATGTTTAACTGCAGATGGGTGCCAAACTACGAAATTCAAGATGAAGTCTAATCAGTTATACAGATGTGGAGTCAGTCTGAGCAGGCACATAAAGAGCTTAAGCTCAAAGCTCAAGTAATAATAATTACTCATCATTGAATGGGAATAATGCACATTCCTTGCGTTAGGTCACGAAGCTGTACCAGTTTTTGCTATCTACCTTTGCTTTTTCTTCAGACATCATATATAATTCCTGTTCTCCCATCCATTGCTCAGCCTCAGAAGCATCAAAGTAATATCTCTGAGCTCGCTCAGCTTCTGCGAGTCTGTTTTGACGAGCTTCTACTTCTTCGTTGAGTCTAGCAAAGAACGGAAAAAAATTTATAAATCAAACAGTCCATCAAAATTTTAAATGCAAATGTAATTGAACATCAGTGTTACATTGTCCTCCAATTTACATTGCTATTTGAGCAGGTATCTGCCAGTAGGCATCGCTTCCAGAGAGAGAGAGAGAGAGTGGTAATCAAAAGAAGTTGTGTGTGTTATATAGTTATATGATGTTCATATTATTTTCTATTACTTTATTAATGTGCATCATGTTCAGCAGACAGTATGTGTATACAGTATTCCTAATATCATATATTTATACCCAATCCTTTGTTTAATTGGAAAACCTTCCCTCCTAAATAGTTCCATAAGGTGTACACTATATAAAAATGAATAATATTGCTTACACATTCCATTTGTCCTGGATTTCATAGATCTTATCATTGATTTTATCAGAGTGCGGATTTTCGTCTGTTGCCATCTCCTGTCCGCGAGTGCACACAGCCTCGATCCGGGGTTCGTGACCGTCAATCTCAGTCTTGAGTGATTGGTTTTTCTTTTGCAGCGTTTGGACTTCCTGAAGACTTGATCCGAGCTCTGTTGAGACAGCTTGTGGTAGTTTTTCATCTACCCATAATTTTTCATCTTCGACATCCCTGTAATAAAATTATAGTAAATTCAGTCTGTGGTGTCTCAAGTATCCAAGAGTTGACTATTATCCAAAGCATAGGTGTGCAACCGTGTAGCACTCCCAAGCCAAATACACTCAACCAGATTAAACGGCCGGCAGCATTTGCATTTCACATTGACTATCTACTACCTACAGCCATAAAAAAATATTCATATACCATCAAAAAAAGTGGCACAGAATTTCTGTTACGGGCCGTACTCTATTCAAAAACCGCAGCTTCTCACCTCTGATCTAAAGTACTGACTGTATGACTTACATTGAATCACTCAATGCAAGATTTACATTTATTTAACCTAAGCTGATAACACACAGTATGACACAGGAGAGGTAAAAGGGCGTTTTATAAATTTCAATCACATTTGCTCGTGTATAGACTGTGATCATATGTGAGTTGGAATCCCCTTTGAAAAGTTGGTAGAAAACTTTTATACCCAACTAAATTAGTTGTGTATGATTTTTTTCATTGATATTAAGTACAAAACAAGTGTGGGTAAATACGGTATATTGTTGAATGATTATTACGAGCGGGATATTAGTGTTCTAACACATCCATAGATTAGGCATGATCTTCAGNCATAGGTGTGCAACCTTGCAGCACCCCCTAACCCCCGGGCCAAATACACTCAACCAGATTAGACGGCGGGCAGCTTGCATTTCACATTGACTATCTACTACCTACTGGCATAAAAAAATATTCATATACCATAAAAAAAAGTGGCACTGTGGGTAAATATGGTATATTGCTGAATGATTATTACGAGCGGGACAATAGTGTTTTAACACATCCATAGATTAGGCATGATCTTCAGTTTTACCTGTAAAATTGATGAAGCTGTTTGCTGGCATCAAGCATTTGTTTTCTTCTGCTCAGTGGATCTATTAGTTCTTCAATTCTTGTTTTTACTTCCTTTTGTTTCTTGTCCATATCATCGACATCGCTGCCTTCATCACGCAAAGCATTTGCTACAAAAAAAATTGATTTTATAAAAGAAGACGAAACTGTATATCTCCATTATCACCGTCTCCCGATCCAAGAGATTATAATACACACAGAAAATATTTAAATGGTAAAAAACTTGAATAATGAAGTTTTTTTGATTTTGGATAAGATACTCAACCTGTAATATATGAAGCCACATCTAGAATTACATTGAATGAACTCACCTTGACTTTCCAACTCCTGGACCTCCTGTTTACGAACTTCAATTTCATCTGAATCGGCTGAGTGATTTTTCAATAGTGCGTTGACACTGGCTAAGTCTTTGCCGTATTCGACAGAGTTTAGTTGTTGATCCATTCGCGTAACGAACTTTTCCAATTCTTCGCAAGTCTGATGAAAAAA
>QXVX01006337.1:0-47264 GCA_013436065.1 Halocynthia aurantium
AATATTCCCTGAAAAAATTAGGTCGATTGAGTTAGGTTAACTACGAAAAAATCTATTTCGAAACTCGAAATTGACGTACTCTTTGCTCCCCCCAAACATTTCAGCTCACTGAATAAATAAATTAGTCTGTCACCGATAATCTCATTTTATGGAGCAAATCGGATAGGATTACCGTGAGAAAGCAAACAAATATTTGTGCGTCGTATATCTTCCTCTACAAACAATGTAGACACGTTTTTTTAACGCCAGCTGTAAGCCAACGACAGTTTTCATTTTACAATCATAAGAATTTTCAGATTAGACTGTAGAGCAAGTGTATTTACAAAGAAGTGCAATTTGACCACGTTGCTTGTGCCTTACAACTTACGAGGTTATAGATTGTATAGGGCAAGAATAGACTAGATGACTAGATAGAATTGGGCAGTAATATATGCCTGGTAAAAATTGTGGCGCAATAATTATTTTTCAAAGATTATTGGTCAAAACTAGTATGGTTTAGGTTTTGCGCTTGGTTGTGTTCAGTTTCGTGTTAGGGGCGAGTATCGGGTGAACAAATATCATAGGCGTATTAGCATAGTAGCAAACGCTACTGGGCCCTTTTCTGTGACCCTGCGGTTTTACGTTCTACCTTTTTTTAAACGAGTGTTGTGTTTATGTCGGGTGATATCGTGTATCGGGCTTAGGGAGAATTACAGTAGTGGCTTAGAGGAAACTTCAAGATACTGCGATCTAAGCGCGTCAAGCCACTCCATACCTACGCTTCCCCGCCAATCGTTCATCAATCCAATTTATTAGACTGCTATTTAGATACTAAAATAAAACGTGGACTCTGAGAGGCGCGTCGTGCTCTTTTGTTTACTGTAGGGTACTAACTTACATCGACGCTGACTAATGTGAATATTTACAGCTACACTGTTAAATACCACAGAGTGCTTGCAAACTATCTTATGTCTCAAGGAAATTGATATTGTGTACACACGCATTCATTCTCATGACGTAGAAAGAACGTTTATCTGCATCTAATTTTCACAAAAACGGTAATGCAAGTTCGTTTAAAAAAAGGCATCGGACACTCAGTGGTCATATCTCTTTGTTCTCATGGCTTGAGGACAAATTCTCGTTGACCTTATTTACAGTAACGTTGAGAGTGTAAAATGGGACATCTCAAAGTGCACGGCGCTAATTCCTTACAAAAATAAATTCTCTGTCGAAATTAGATTGTTTGGCTCGATTACCGGGTAGCTCACGATTTTTTAGTCAAGGTTTAAACGAAAAAGCTTTCATATGCTTTACTAGCAAATGGTTGCAAGCTAGTTTTGTATGGGTATCTGACTCTCTGGCGACCAGTGGAATATATATTCCATATCAGGTAAACGAGAACCGATGGGAAGTGCTGTGAAGCATTACATAGTAGTGAGACAGAGATTTGCGGTTTGTTACGTACTTTCGAAGTTGACTATTTATAGGAAGAACAACACATAGCTCATCGCCGAATTCCTGAAGAATGACACATCGCCTTTAGCTTTTTCGGCACACCTTGAATACGCCTTCACTTATAAAACAATTCGCCACGATTCAACATTGCTGCGGATTTGAAAAACACATGGCAAATGTATTGTTTATTCCAGTAGAGAACGATCGGTCCGATATTAGCCTAATTTTGGGTTAAAATTTTATGAAAAATCCTACATGAAGACGACGCAGTTTTAAGAGCGGAAGAACACGATGTCTGTATTAGTTTAGACTTTGGAAGAAGTTTACTGGTCAAGGTCAAATGGCTATAGCGAATATATTTATCGCGGTTCATTGATCAGGAGATATAACAACAACAAACATGAGATAAATAATGATTTGTTTTAAATCCGCTTATTTGATCGATGAAAACAGATATTTTGGGTTACCGACTATGTTAAGCATAGAATAGTGTTAACACATCGATATTATGAAGGAAAAAGAAGAAACGAACACCAACAGCAATGGAAATTACGTTTGCAATGACGGGATTCCCGATCATGAGGGTTCACCTGCATTGTTATTGTTGTCTCATGATGAGAAATTCGTGAGATTGTTTTCTATATATTTCCATTTATAGCTTGAAAGGAAAACTGTGTATTCATTTCACAAAAAGTCATAGTGGGAATTGTAGGGAATTCCTTAAAAGATGAAAAATAACTCAAATATGGGAAATGCCCAACTAACTCCACTAAACCATATGTTTTGCAACGGTGACAAAGGCATCTGCTCACTAAATACAATAAGTATAGCTATTATTCATATTATTATTTCTGGTAACCAACCTTTGATTTGTAGAATCATTTTCTTCGTGTGCTGCTTGCAATACCTACACCAAGTTATTGATACCCATCATTAACAATATTTATGTATATGATGAATACTGAAAAAATTATTATTGAAATGAAAATTTTTAATTCTTTTTCAGATTACGGCTAACTCAGACTACTGCATGTGGACATTGCTCGTAACAACCGCATCAACAATGATGTCGGTCGGCCTCGCGGTCGGATGTTTGAACCCAACGATTATAGTGATGACATCGTTCTATAATGAAACTTATATGGTCGGTGTAATATACTAATAAATGGATTACAAATGGCTAGAAGTAAACTATTGAAATACTGATGCGACTGCCCTTCCCCATCCCGTTAATGACCATTGCTTGTAAACTATCTCTAAAGCAAAGTTCTTCCTGGTCCTCTACCTACGCTACGTTTTCCTCGGAGACGTCTAAGAATCTGCTCAGTCCTATGTTTTCTGCTTTGTAAAGTAAAACTGAACCTCATGGAGCTTACTCTCATCTGAAGCCCTCAAACTCTTCTCAAAACATTTCCATGCCTCAATTTGCTGTATTGTATTCTGAATTTCAGATTTTTCTAAATCGTATTTTCCATGCAGGGAAGATACAACGAAGTCATTCCTGAATCTAGTATAGCTCTCCTGATCGCATTCACCGTTTCAATGCTCCTCGCAGGAGGTTTTCTCGGAGCCCTGTCCATCGGGATTTTCGCGAGGAATTTTACACGAAAGCAATCGATGATCATCATTAACATAATCAATGTTATTTCCATCCTATTTGGAAGTATCGCGGGTTATTTCATTCCTTCTTACGAAGCCATCATCATCGCAAGATTTTGTATGGGATTCGTTGCTGGAGTTGCAATGAGTATGATTATATTTATCATGGTTTATTATTATAGCATTTGGCTTTAGGGAAAATCTTTTCAGTTTAGCAAATGCATAGGAGGGCACTTGTAATGCTGTATTATGCCAAGAGTGTTTCTGCAATCCCAACTCAACATTTGCATGTCAGTGTATTGAAATATTTCGGAGTAGGAAATTGCTATGCTGTTTCATGATAATAAATATCACATTACCCTTGTAGATAGTAGTAGGTTAAACATTTGCCAACTCTGATTGAATCCGGGTTTATATTAATTAGGAATCTAATTAAAAGTCTAATCTCATAATGAATCCATAATCATAATTTGATTGCATTGGTGAACAAGGCAATGATTCGTCTTATTATCATTAAACTAATAATATATAGTAATAATATTTTCACTCATCACCTACCTACCTCCCAGTAACCATGCGCTTCGATTTCCGAGCAAGTTTCAGGAATGACCACACTTGTTAATCTAGGAAGAAATGTATTACAAATTAGTAACTATTTTGACATCTACACCTGCTCCACGAGTCCATATTTGTACAAAGTAGTGAAAAAGTATTTGAGAGATATGCCCTTGAACTTTTCTGAGTTCTTTGAACGGACTCTTAGTAATATGTTGCATGATTATTGTTTGAAATTTTTAACATTCTTTTCAGATGTGATCCCGATGATAACATCTGAAACGTCAGCAAAACCTCGTTCTGCGTTCTATCTCAGCTTGATCGGAGTTTATCTCTCGTTTGGAGGTTTGCTGGGCCTAATATTAGGGTATAAACAGGTCAGTTTGTTTTGAGAAATTTCGTCATAATGTGCTTTCCAAGAAAGCTTCAAAATATTTACAACATGTATGGTATGCCAGACGTATTTGTGGCCTGAGGTGCAATGTATGCGACAGAGTAAATATAGCCCTGTTGCTCAGTTCATTTTAAAGAATGTTTCTGTAGTCAAGTGCTTCAAAAGTTACATAAGCGTGACGTACTTCGGAAACTAAGATTTAAATTGCACATGTTGAATAGAAATAATAAATAAAATACCTCTGCTTTGGAAAATGACATAACATCCTCAATTAATTTCATTCTCTAAAGTCCAATGATAATAATATACAGTGGATGCTTGTTAGCTTGACTTACCTGTTTAACATTTACATTTACATTCTCAGATTCTAGGAAATGAACGTCTGTGGCCTCTGCTTCTTTCTATTCCCGCCCTGCCTTCCCTCACCTATTTATTCGTTTCTCCTTGGTTGCCAGAAACTCCATCGTACCTGCTTTTAGTAAATAAACATAAGGAGGCATTTCAAACACTGAAATTACTAAGAGATACGAAAGATGAGGTACGATTATTCATTAACTTCGAATTCATAATTGCTCTTATATTTCCAAAGCTTTCGTACAAAAAACGTAGTTTACGGCCACAGAATTTGTACAATAACTGCAAATAACAATAAAGCACGGGGTATTCTACAGCGCACAAAGCTGATGTATAGGTGGCAGGAACATACAGTCTGGGTTCACATATAACAAGGGACGTCTGTATATGGAATATATACTGGAAACCCCAATAAAACACAGAGATGAATGATTTTTTATTTCATGACCCATCAAAAACACCCCCGTCATATAGAAATTTAGTAAATGCTAACCATGTGGCTTTTGCTCAGACCCTACTGCGTCGAGAGCTTGAACAAATTCAAAGAGAGCAAGATGCAGAAGGGAGCAAGACTCAATCTGTACCTCTGACCGCGATGTTCCGACATGCAGGATACCGTCGTCAACTATTTCTCCTTGTCATGGTTTTTATGGAAAGTCAGTTCTGCGGCATCAACGGCATTGGCATGTACACCGACGTCATATTCATGCAAGCAAAAATAGATAAGCAATACGTCACATATGCCTCGACCATCGTATACTCGGTTCAGTTCTTTGTTGCTCTCGCAGGGGTAAAGTTTTTTGAACTGTTTTTTCCTTTTGCTTTATTTTGTGTAATGTTCAATCTGTTTGAATTTGACAGAATAAAATTAAATAGTTACTTTGATAGAATAATCTAAATATTTTATATTTTATTTTAACATAGTAATGTTCCCTATATTTTTAATTTCCAGAAACTTTTCAGAAAATATTTCATTATACATCTACTGTTCAAGTCATTCCCTGTTGACCTCATTCATGACTAATGCTAATCAAGGTAATGCTTTTAATTTTTAGTCGAAAGCAGTCGACAAATGGGGACCACGACGGCTAAGTATATTTTGGTCAATCAGCATGACTATATCGCTGGCTCTCTTGACAATCTCGATGGCCGCCAGTTCATACGCTGTGATGTACATGGAGTTTATTAGTGTAGTGGCGGTTACGTTTTATGTGCTTTCGTAAGTAAATAAAATTAAAGTTGGAATTAATAAAAACTGCTCGATCCGTTTGATATTAAATTGGCCTGGACTCTAAAAGTAAAAAATCTATTCATAACACATGCATGGCTTAATTCAGAGGTTATTTGGAATAATATAAAGTTTGGCATATCCGTAGGAGCTAATCAAGACTGCGGCTTAAAATACAATATATCAGAAAATAAAATTGAATTCACGGTCATGATCTGCTTGTCTTACAGTTGGGCATGTGGACCGAACATTACACTTTTCCCATTGATCGCTGCTCTCACTACTGAACCTACTCGTGAATCATCTTTCAAGTTTGGTGGAGGCTTGTTTTGGATTGCGTCATGGTTCGTGAGCTTCATGACACCGTATTTACTTGTGAGTTCAATATTGTATTACTTAGTAATAATAATTTTTCATAGGTACTGCTTACATGAATTGACAACCAGTTGCATTTCACCTTTCTAAAACCTGAATGTAATCTGTTATATAATTGACATCTATTTCTTTCAATTATTTTACAGAAGTACCTTGGTTCTTATGCGTTCCTCCCATATGCTATCTGCAACCTCTTCTTCACCATATTCTTCTTCCTGAAAATCCCGGAGACTCGCGGCAAGACATCAGAAGAGATCCAAGCCATAGTACAGGGGAACGCCTATCGAGGCGGAGTCCAAATTGGTGACGATTTGACGACCGGGATCACCTCAGTCAGTCTGTGATCTTTTCAAAACGTAATATTTTTACATGTGATGCCCGATTTAGATTATTCAATTCCTTTTTAAATTATTGCTCAGATGTGAATGTTTCACCCACTGCCTACTAATCCAATAACTCTATTTCCCACTTTGTAAAGGTTGAAAACCTTTTTTGAATTAGCTATAGTTTACATCTGAACCTCACCGAATGATAGTGCTAGGTTTATTTTAAATTCAAACTCTTCCTTGAACCAATTTTATTTTTTAAAAATTGTGTGTATTGGTGCATGAAATTTTAGCACTTATAATGCCAGAGCTAGCGTGTTTCGAGGCAAAAGAATCCATTATATATATACCCATGAACGCCAATTACCATGATGCATTGAGATTGCTACATTGCTAGAACAATAACAAAGAAGCAACTGGACTATATTTACCGTATTTTGCGGACTATGATGCGAAAAGCGATTCGAACCACTAATTTCATTGAAGGTGTATGATCTTTATGCGTGTGTTGCCATGACGCAAGTTTAGTCTCTCGTGCGCGCTCACAGTACGTTAATGTGAAAATTCACCCCGTACGTTTTGGAAATCCAATTTACGTGGTGTATAACGTACAGCAGTAGTCGATTATAGATCGAAATGGAATTTTGTGTTGTGTTCAGTAGTGAATCAAAATCAGGCCCTATCTGAACAGTATCCGCGAACTATCAATGTGCTTTTCAAAACCTCAAACTTATAGCAAATATTCTCGATCCTCAAAAATTCTAGGATGAATGAAAATTTTGTCAATCACTTACTTACTTACATTATGTTAGTAATATTACATTAAAAAATCGTGTCGTCCTTTTATCACCTATAACTGTATGTTTTATTCGTTTTGTTTTCAATTATGGGGTGCCATTTTACCACATCGTCCATGTAGAACGCATCTTATGCTATCCTACAATTTGAAGTGGTGAAATATCAAAAATGCTTGAGCCCGAACAAATTAGCTTTACATCATTATCACAGATACACAGACACTACCCATAGAAACGTGATTCATCATAGGCCCCTATGGGTTATCATACGTCCTTCACCTCGAGTCAATTGTATGCAATTGCACCGTAAAGAATTTTCAGTCTCGATTGCATATACAGTAAACACCCGTTTATCTGAATCCTCAATTATCCTATAAACCGCTATTCAAATCGTTTGTTATTGATGGACGAGTGTTTACTGTATAGTCAAAGTGTCAAATTTCTGAATTTTGTTTCACTATAATTGCTTCTCCAAAAAGGACACGTACCTTGAACAATGTACTGTACATTTTTATGCCAAATATCTTAATTCAAACCATATCAGTAATCTTATATATCATATTTCAGGCATAATATCAATCCGTCACCGACGTCTTTCAAAGTTTATCACCATAGCTTATTTTTTCTTTGTAACAATCTGATCGGTGGTTAATTAAATGGTTGCTTGATGGTGCTGATTATATAGAAAATAAATTATATAGACTTTGCTGATACGAGTATTTCAAATGAATGAATTTACACAAACTGAAACTTTGAATAGCAGAGGAAGTGACTGGTGTTCTTCCTAAATAAGATTATCAACATTAAATCTGTGAAAATTGTATTTGAACAAAATTTCCTTCTTTAGAATGAGTAGTATATTTAGTATAGACTCACTAACAATAAGACAAATGGGTCTTCTACAAAGATGGTTACCAGATTTCTTTGACTTTTCTCATTCATACCATTTGGCACCGGATTTTACAGGTTTGGGAATATTGTCCATTATTTTCTTTGTATATTTGGAGACAAGAGCATTGAACTCTGAATCCTCATCCCCTTTTCTTTTTCTCCTTCCCCCACCATCTGTATTTACACTGCCAGTAGTGGTCCCCATTTTACTATCTCTCTGGGACTCTACCTTACCTTTCTTGCCAATAAATTCTTTTTCTTTATTCTGCGAAAACTCCCGGATCATTTTCTGTTGGCCGGCCTTTGTATTAAGCTTTTTGCTTCGCCGTAACTGGTCCATCACCTTACCTTTGTTCTTCTGCCGGATTTTAGCACCCGCATGGACTGGCATCGGCAACTTTTTACCCATCAAAGTGGTCCCTGAAGCCCCTTGAAATGATTTTCTATCTGCCACGAAACTTTTTGGAACAGAATTATCAAAACTTCTCTTTTTTTGATTCTTGACAAGATTACCGTCATCACCCATTCCATCCCTTCTACGATTCTGAAATAGTTTCTTTCCCTTTTCATACACATTATCTCCCTTTTTCCACTCGGTTTGTCCATCGACATTTCGGATTTTCTCTTTCAGTTTCATCTTAGCCTCGTATTTGACCTGTCGTTGCTGTTTTGTTTCCAGAGCTCTCCTATGAAATGGTAATCACATATATCATAGGCATATTGCCGGGTATGAACAAGCATATACTAGCGTGATAACGCAAGAAAACATACAGTAATTTCACATACTTGTTCTCGAGCACAAATTCAACTATAGGTCTCTTGAGTGGCCCAAAGACATCGGGATTGTTGTTCAACGACCTCAGAGTCGTCAGTGCGTTTTGATGATCCGAAAACATGACAAATGCGTAACCTAACGACCGACCAATTCCTTTTTCATTCAGGTTACGTCTGTCCCTCATTATCCGACACTCAGAAATTCTTATTGCCTTCTTGTTAGGAAACTGCTCCAAAATTATTTCCTAATACATAACATAATATGCATAAGAATAATGTAACAACTATTCTGTATATACCTATAAAAAAGTAACCTCTATTTAAGCTTTGACGCGAAACAAAGATGTAAACCGAAAAGTGATGCTAAATGTTCCAATTTTACAAAGAAAACTCCCAAGGCAATGTAAATATGTAATGCGGGGACTTACCTTCAACTTCGACCCTTCCATTGATTTTGGCAGATTGTGAACACAGAGCCGAGTTTTTGATACGAATACACTCGGATTTCTCAATTTCGCTCTCTTGGTGTTTTCCATTCTTTCACGCTTTTTCAATTCAATTTGGCTCAGGCCTTCAGCAGCTTGAGTCCCTGTGAAGAAATTTAAAAAGAAGGTCTTAGATGGAGTTAGCGTGTGCTATATGATGTAGTTTTACATATTTGTTGAATCAATGATTATGTACATTATAATATACTGGCAAAACAATAAATATCCCAACCCAAGTATAAGTAATAGTAGTAATACAACGCAGACATTTCATAATAACTAGAATAACCTGCTCTGATTAGTCCTTCTCTTGCAAGATACAAATTTCTTTTGTCTTCTTTCTCTATCTTCTTCTTCCCCTCTTTTCGCATGTGATCGGTGTCTCCTCTGGTCAGGGCAGCTACAGCGCTTATTTGACGTCCATCGACAATTAACTCCTGAAAATACAACTTTACATGACTGCGGTCCCACTGGGAAGAGAGTGGTGTTGTTTATAATTTGCTATGCACAACTATGATATTTAAATTAAAAAATTGGTATTTTTAGTGTTTATTTCAGTCCCGATTAAGAATTCGATTGCAAGGGTTCAGTTTAATAGAAGTTAGTTAATGGCCATGAATAGTTAATGGCGAAGTGCGAAGAACAGCCCTAAAACAGAAATATTATACAATACAATTCACAATACCGATGTTTCACGCCCAATACTAGCTATGCAGTTCTGAGCATCTTCGACCGTTGCGAACTGAGCGAATCCGCATCCTTTCGACATTCCTGTCTCATGATTTAGAACGATCTATAGTAAAATATAAGCAGTGCGAAATGATTAAACTATTTATAAACGAATGAGTAATGATTATTACTTTTGTGTAGTTCAGTTTTCCATACTCGGCGAGAACTTCAGTTAGTTTTTCCTCCTTCGTATCAAAAGACAAATTCATAACGAAAACGGTTTTTCCCTCGTGAACATCATACGAAGTATTTTTATTGTGTTTTGCTTTCTTCTTAACTGAGAACAAATATTGTGTTTTAAAATATATACAGACAACACAGGTACAAAGATCATACTTCACCTTTCTGTAAATCTTCATCATATTTATTCTTCCCATCTTCCTCAACTTCTGCATCACTATCATCTTCTTCTTCTTCATTATCTGACGAGGATTCTTCGTCCGACTGTTCGCCATCCTCCACGTCATCATTGCCACTCTCATCAGGGAGAGAATCTTCATCACTGGCTTCGAGGGAGGCGCTTTCCTCTTCATTTCCATCTTGAGCATCGGTTTGTTCTTCTGAAGTGTTTAGGTAATAAGTTTACTTTTGGTTCTTTGATTTAGGGTGTATTGAATTACAACACATCCTTGATCAAATTGTAGTTGCACATTGACAAGACTAAATACTCTGAATGATATCATTGACTACTAAGATCCGCAGAACAATAGGACTGATATCATTGACCGGTGATATCTCATCCGCTATGCAAAAGAACTAATACCATCGACCTCCACAACATGTATTGCAATTATAAGACAAGAGTTTAAACCTAAGTTTATTACGTATATTTGGATAGAGTCAAAGATCTTGCCTTCGGATTCTTCGTTCTTGCTTGCATCCTCTTCTTTTTCTATATTCTGACCGCCTTCATCGATCTTTGTATTGAGCTCTTTGTATTTTTCTTTAGGCAATGACCAATCCACTGCAACTTTCCTATCCTTAATTGGCTGCAGGACAGATTTTGGTTAAATACAGTGAAGTGATTCATAAAAATACAACCAAAAAATACTGAGGATAGATTCTTATATATATCCCTAATATTTGTAAAAACAAATATTAAAACCTGTAAATTCATTGCTTTGATTGCCCGTGCAGCTTCGAAGACGTGAGAGAATTGGACGAAAGCAAATCCAAGCTTGAGGCCATTTGGTCTGGTCGGAATTTTCACTTCAGTGATCGTTCCATACCTTAATATTAACAGAATGTTTGAATAGTCTCTTAGCTGTCACTGTCCATGTGAATTGGAACAGTTTGTTGCATTGTATATAACACTGAAATAACACAAACAAAAGCTAGCTCTTACGGATCAAAGGCTTTCCGTAATTCATTGTCTGAACACTTGAAACTCAAGTTCCGTACAATCAATCTGGACTTCCGTGCAGACTTGAGATTGTCACCAGGAGCGATCAGCGTTGCTTTCAATATAAAATTGTCATTTTTCCCAACAGCTATCCCAGATAACTTATTGCAAGCTTTCAACGCAGCTTGCTTTGAAACGACAGAAATCTTTGCACTCTGCACTGTTTTGCTTGCTTGTATTTCACTATCGGTATTTTTGGGAGCAGCAGGATCCTCTTGGTAAGGGATGTCCACCTCCAATGGAATCTTAAGTCCATTCTTTTTCCAAAGATTCAGAACATGCTCTTTTTTGTATAGGATAGGCAAGCCACCAAGCAAAACGGAAAACTTTTTGTCGATATCCTTCTTTTCCTCCTTAACGATCTTTTCTGGAGGACATTCGTCTGAGTTTGCGACATCTTCAGCCACTTTTCCATCTGCTTTTACTATTTCGAACGTGTCGCCTTGAAGGTTTTTCTCTTTCTTCTTCTTCCGCTTTTTCAGCGCTATAGACACAGCTAATTTTTTACTGTCGATGCTAAAGGCTTGTTTCAGAGCAGATTTTACGTCATCAGTAGATGTGTACGTTACGTAACCGATACGTGGCTTCTCAGAAGACTTACTACCTTCAGAAGATTTGTAATTGACTATAAAACAGTCCTTTATTGGTCCTGCTTGGCTGAAGGTTTCTGACAACTGTTCGTTAGTGCAAGATGGTGGTATTCCTTTCACAAATATAGTACATTTACTGAAATTATCAGGTTTTTTGTCGTGACCTGACATTGTGGGTGATCTGGAAAATTAGAATGTATTTTATTTATTCATGCAATTCCTCATCCATCCTAGCTTCAGTTTGGTGAAGGAGCTGAGTTGAAGGCCTGTGTTAAATTCTAGCATAAATCTAATCTGCAATGAATGGCTTTTATGATGGATCAGAGTCTTTACTTTACAATTCTCATTACCACGTTTCGTCCTGAAACACGTGAATCACTCAAGTGTATCGAACTTTGACCTTCGGATAATAATCTGGTCACGGTTGATCGATTCCTAAATATTATTTTGCACCAGGTGATCAATTAGTTTGTTTTTGTTTCTTCAATTACGTTTCGTTAAAAAGGAATGACATTTACGGCCAATATGACCGAATCAGCTGACTCTGGTGAAGACCTCAAGAAAAAGAAGAAAGATAAAGGTTATCATCATTTCATGGCGGAACAAGAAAGCGAAGAAGAATCCCCGTTTTCCAAAAGTTTCGGCGGAGGTCAGAAATCGGGCGGGTCCAAGAAGAATAAACAGCCCAAAGGGCTCTTTAAAAAAGCTTCTTTCTCCAAAGGCAAACTGGGTAAACGGGGGAAGACCCCTACGGAGGGTTTTGTCAGCGTCCCCGTGGAAAATCCGGGGTCAGCAGTGAAAGAAAAACCAAAGGACCACCATCAGGCGAAAAAGAAATCTCAGAGTTTGCCACGTGACATGAGCTTGTACACGAAAGATAAAAAGGAAAAACACAAAACGAAGAGGAGGTTTCCTTCCAATACGGCAGATGAACCTACTGAAGTCCTGGTAGAAGTCCAGGAGGAACCGGCGAACCCGGTGTTCCGGAAACCTCTGCAAGAAGCGGTAGAGAGGACATGCTACCACGACAATGTACTCCTCCCTGCCGTAGTCCGGGATTGCATCGATCACTTGGAAAAGAATGGTCTGACTGCGGAGGGGATTTACCGGATTTCTGGGGTTAAACAGAAAGTTGATGAATTGATACGTGTGTATAACCAAGAAGGGTGCCCGGATTTCAGTAAATATGACCCCTATACGGTTGCGAGTTTACTCAAAAGCTACCTTCGAGATTTGCCAGAACACATCTTCACCGAAAAGTATGCTCAGAAATTTGAAGACGTCGCCAGTGGAGGAGAAAAAATTAAGGGAACTAAAAACCTCCTCGAAAAACTCCCGGATTGTAACAAAACCCTAATTTCTTGGCTCATTGTACATTTCTGTCACATTATCGATAGCGAAAAAGAAAGCAAAATGACAATACAAAACATTTCTATTGTTTTGAGTCCGACTCTCCACATCAGTCATAGAGTCCTCAACCTCTTATTCACTCAAGCGAAACAGATATTTGCAGGGGTGGAAATTGAACCATTGATTAAACCCATGCGTTGGCAGGACTGGGCGACGGAGCCGCCGCTGTCAGGCGACCCCATAGAAGTTGTGGAGGAGATCAGACGGCAGGAGTTTGTATTGAATAGGCTGCACTCCCAACTCCAGGCTGGATGTAAAGACAAGAAGAAGGATGAGAGACTTTGGGAAGTTCAGAGAATCCTCACTCAACTCAAGAGGAAGAATCGGAACTTCAAGCGGATTCAGTCGCAGACAAAATTGAACAACCTGACGTTGGAAAGGAAAAAGTCACAGCTGAGAAACAGTCCTGGAAATCGGAGTAACAGGAGCACACAGGATCTGGATGGGGCTCAAATCTTGGAACAGGACACCGAAAATGGTGAAGTACAGACTGATAATCAAGGTAATAAATTTTGAATAAATCAAATCAATATTAAAGTGTTTTACAGAATCATTATTTTTAGAGGTTTTACAAAGCAGTAAAACTTTTTAAATTTTTTTTTTATATGGAACCACCATGACTGATATTCTGAATAGTTAAATTACGTAGCTGAGATTCTCTATCCTCTGTGTACTGTTGTAAAAAATGATCGTAAGTTTAATTGAAATCATGTTTAATAATTACCAGATGACATGGACGATGCTTCCAACAATGAAGAGGGATTGGAAGAAATGGAGGATGATCCAGAAGTTATCCAGTTATTGCTCGAAGAGGAAATGGAAGCTCTGATTGAAGAAGAGGAGCTGCTCGATATGCAGCAAGAGTTACAACTCAGAATACAAGCTGAAAGAGAAGAACTTGAGAAATTAAAGGTGATGTAAATATATATTTAGTATTCTTTCTTACAATTCAATGCTTTGGTCCTATCGCATTATGAACATGTTATTCTATAATATTTTCATTGCTATGTGTACAGGGCATCCTAGCAGATTTAGAAAGTCAGTCTGCTCGTCCCGGCGTAGAAGGCCAAGCTGAATCATCGGACGACATCGTGAGTGCCGGGGAAGACAAATCAGTCACATCGCCGTGTGCTGCCGATCATTCCGGAGTCGTGGAAAACTCTAGCAGTGAAGATGATGATGAAGAAGAAATAGAAGAACTAAAACAACTTCATGATGAACTTGTAAAAGCGAATAAAGAATATGAACGCAAAAACAATGCTCTCAGTCTGTCTATACATGACGAGAGGGAAGCGGTTGTTGAAGCTCGAGTACGTTTAAGATGCATGCATTATAAAAACATGTCAAATAATCGGACGATTGAATGACATTGACATCTGAATTCACATGAAATGGGAAAATTTGGTTAGCCATGAAGCATCACAGCTGAAGCTGACATTCCTTCTCTAGAATCAATCCAACTCTTTCTCAGTTCTGCTACTTTGTGTCTTGTTATAATAATAAGATTTCACTACCTTGCTTTACAACAAGAAGATCATATACAGTATTTTATGCTTAGCTGCTGTTTCTAGTATCAACCTGTAACCTGAAATACCTGTCTCTGAGCTTGGTGTGGTTTACTGGTGATTTCAATAGCATGAATTTTTCTCACAACTCGTTTATATTTCTCTAGTCTACTTTTTGAAGTAGTACACATGGTAGGCATGGCATGGACATCCAGATCCAGCTGAATGAAGCACTTTATATAAAAACGTTGATCTTCCGGTCCATAAGAACCATACAGCGCAGCCATCATTTCAGCAAATAAATAGCCAGACATGCATCTTTCATATCACAGTAAACCTTCCTCAAAGAATGTAGCTCATGAGCCTGTGTATTACAAAACAGTCATGCTTGATCCATCACCTCACTGTTGTGAGCTATCCAAGCAAGTTCGCTTTATTAGTTGAAAACGGGAAAGTCCTTCTGCTTTTCAGTTTACGAATGGCTTCTCGGATGTGTTCTGGTTTCACTGGAGGCTTCTCACCGAGTTGTTCCATTACGTCAAGAGCAAGTTCCATAATCTCACCGACATAGACCTTGAATTAAAATAACCTTTTTATGGGTACTTTAGGTGGCTCAGCACCTGATCCACGAACTAATGACAACATGATGGATCAGAGAGGTTCAACCTGTAGTACAATAATAAAATTTACCTTTGCAACTCCCGCTACAGCGATCACAACATTTTGAGAGACAGAGCATCCTGCTATCGACTGGGTTAATCGTTTAATTGAGGCTTTTGGAAAAGAAGAACGACGATACATTTCATACCTATTCAATTGATCTTCTGAAAATGCAGTTACCAATCTCCTGTGACATAAAATAAGAGGGACAGGATAAATCAACATCTCTTCACGGCTGTGTTATTAGCCTGGAAATTCCCTACAGACGGGATTAAGATCTATAGAGTAGTACTTCATTTCTATTATTAGGATGTTATAATCTGTAATTACTTTTCCAGATGAATGATTGCCATTAAAGCCACAAAGTTCCATAGATTTACTAACTTATAGTAAGCTCTATTACATTATCACAATTGTCATATTCTCACTCACTGCATTTTTAACCTCTCTTCTATCTCCAATGCCTCTTTCTTCCTCTTGGCTGGTAAGGGATCTTCTTGATTGATGGAACTGTCTTTCCTACAATGATATGTATATGACAACAATTCACAATTATTGTTTATCAATAGATCAATTTCATCCAATACCTTGGAGACTCTTTTGACGAGGTAGATACATGTTTCTCCTTTTGCCCTGAGCTGTGATAGGATGGTGAGCCAAATTTTCTTTTGTGTGGAGAACTTTCTGAAAAAAAACATCAACATTCTAAATCTATTTAGTGTTGCATACATCCATTGCTTAGTTTTAAACAAATGAATTTTACCTGTTTTTTCATAAACGCTAACGTCATTGATTGAAGCATTACTGCTATCCAAAATATCTTGAGTGTCAGAAACATCGGATTCTCTTTCTCTTTTCCCAATGCTGCTGTGCCTTCGTTCAGCCATGATCAAACAACTTGTGTTTATTTTAGACCTAAGGTTTTATTTAGTTAAAAATAGGAATGGACAAAAGTTCAGTGAAAAATCAAAAAGCGAATACGTATTCAGATTGTATTTTGTTCACGGCACAATTGTGAAAAAAATTCTCCTAAAATTCTTTCCAGAAAAATCAACACACAACAGTGAAACAAAAAGATACAGAAACAATAGCTTTCCATACCAATTCACTGGATTATGACTTGAACATACCATAGCTCTAGGAAAAAACAAATCCTGTAATATAGATGGGGAGAAGAAATGAAAAAATAGTCAAAAGATTTTTCGGTCAATAAATGCAGAACACAGATACCAATGAAAATGCAAGCAATCATGGATGAACAGGGTTCGATGTTTGTCATGATTCTGAAATTGATTTCATTAAATTTTGGAAATACCAAGGCTAACATTAACATACTCGCTAAGGTTAAAAAACACTATCAGTTGTAAATAAAATCTTCGACTTCATTTGAACAATTTTAACAAAAAACAAAGATAAAAATAACATCAAAAATCCAACCAACAATGTCATGCCCTGAGTAGTTTTGTCTTGCACAAGAAACATTCTCAGATTGTATGCTGTCTTAGACCACCTGCTTTCGGACCACCACCCGTACGGGCCTTTTGCAGGGTCGTAATTGTCTATCAAGGTAGCCGGCGATTTGCCTTCTAGTCCGAGCACAGTGGTCTGTACACAGATGGAAGAATTATCGCCTTGTAACTTCAAATATTTGAAAATTTTATCTCTTGAATCACTCGCTTCACATGCAGTCAAATTATCTGACTTATCACCGATGAAAGACGCCAACAGGTTGTGAGCAAAGTATACATATTCCTGTTTTGTTGCATCCCTGTAGACCCCAACGTATCTGTTAAAAGGCCGGTTTTCCAGATTTTCTTTGACTCCTACTTCCATAACCTCCTTGAATAGGGTGCAGTTGGCTCTGTACAAATAGCAGTACAGCATTCGAGCTATTGTATTCGTGTCAGCAACGATAGAATTGTTCTTCGTGCCGGTAGCAAGTTCATAAATCGCCTGTGCCGAAGCCGTGGCAACGCTGGACAATTTTTGAGCCAGATCTTCAAAATTAGCGAGAGCCTCCTTCTCTGTAGCATTGCTATTCGGTCTGATCCCCAGCTTATCGAGAGTATCGTAACGACTGAAGAAATGCTTGTTGACGTATGCTTTGTCAAAATCTGTCAGTACAACACCCGGTACCGACTTCTCAGCCAATACAGATTCCAACGAAGATGGAACCAGCCCAATACCAACGGACTGATTAGCAAATGAAATAGCCGTCGACGATTCGTTCAGGGCTGATTTTATCCGATATATTCCTTTGGCTATGTTGGGTTGCTTCGCTGATTCAGGGTCGTGGTGCATCCAAGCTTTGGACTCTACCAGTCCCAGTTGGCCAAATTCCAGGATGTACGCTATCTGGGAAAGGTTAACTTTGGCAGGGTACCAATTTGAACTGTCTGCTTTGGAAGGAAACTGGTTAGTTTTCATGTCATACACCATTCTGCCGCTGCCCATGTTGTCAAAGGCCTCACCATTGTACAAAACAAACATTACATTTTTACTCATGGAAGCTTTTACTGAATTGTCAAGGTCACCCAGAGCTTGGGCTACGGCCAGCAAGGATATAAACCCGGTAGCCGAATTAGCTCCCGGTGAAAATGTGGTCATCTCGAAAGAACGACTGTCCAGCGATGCCGTGACCAAAATGTAGTCCTTGACGATTCCCGACGATTGATTGGTCGGCTGCAGAGTGCCGACGATCGTCAATCCGCCTAGTTCGTCACAGTATGCAGCTGGGGTCAAGTTATTTTGCAAATCATTTCTTCTCATGCAAGTCTCAGTGCTTACTGCACCCTGCATTCTGGCTTTCAGCTGTGTAGCACAATATGGATACTGGCCATCCATATTATGTTCGTCGTGGCAGTCGATTAAGGCCTGGGCGGTTAAATAAGATTTTACAATGAATATGGGAAAGTTTATATCTTCCTCAGTGAGACCATCACCATCAGGATTCCAACTTGTATCGCAAGTCTCAACTTTACTAGGGTCTGACTCTTCGGGTACCAGATGTCTGGGACAGCTTACTTCCGGGGACCAATCAACTTCGCCCGAGTAATCGTCGCTAGAATATACCAAAACCCCACGGACTTTCCCCGAAGACTTGAATTTTTTTATGCTGGGCCTGTTGAACAGATTTGCGTGGAGTAAAATGACATACGGTGGATCAGGAGCAGAGTCCAGTTCATTCAGCTGGCTACTTTCGTTGATATGCATCAGAATTCCGACGTCACCTTCCGGCGAGGACTGGCAACCTATCTGATTAGTTCCGTTCATAAGACGAGCACATTTATCGTACGCTTTCACGTTTACATTTTCGTAAACCAGTTTGTACACATTCGATTCATCATTCTGACAGAAGACAATTTGAACTATGGCAAAGTACACCGTAAAACACAGGAACGAATGAAAGCCCCATATGTCGCAAGTCATGTTTGAAATCTTACTAGTAATCTAAGTACCTTTATAGAATCCTTACTTTTATAAGAATTAAGATACGATATGTGATATATTTCAAGTAATTTATATCTCAAACATTTTTTTCTCTCAGTATTTGGGAGGTTTCAGTACAGTATGCATGAAGTAATCTTATCACAATGCGAGAGCTTCGTATACCGGATTGCGCCAACCATATTGATAATTTGGCTCTAAATCAATTGATTACACCGGATAAGTTATAGGGAGTAAGATAAACGCTACAACGTTCCTTCATGTAATTTGTATACCGACAAACAGGATACGTTATCTCTACTAATTGCTGCTATGAAGACTTTCCCATCCAACAATCGCAATTTATGGAAGGTACATTCTTTAAAAAAATAACTGATACGAAATAGAGATGGATTTGGTTAAGAGTTATCGATAATGTATTTAAAAATCGCGGGAATAGAATACAGAAAAGTAAAAACTCTCCTGCTGGGAGCCGATTACATTTACTGTATGTATACTTTATGTTAAATCATATATATTTTGGGCCCGTATATATCGACACTCGAAACAACTTCGTTAGGATGATGTTTTAGATTTTAAAATGTAGTTTGGCAACCGAGTTGCTACAACAAGCCAGTAGCTGCCTTAGCCGGGTCAACTCACTTGGTTCGGCTCCGGTATAACCAGCAGAATGTTATTTCCTGCTTTCCAATATTGTTCATTCAAAATAATATGCATAAATTCAAACAGTTTGAATATATTAATCCATGATATCAATTCCTTCCTGGTTGAGGACCACTGAGCTGAGGAAATTCAAAGGGCATTGAAGCTCTTCTTCTGTAGATCCCCTCCCATCCCCCCTTGTCCTATGCCTCTGCCCTACTTTCACACTATTTGTTCCCCTCTCTTCCAAGACATAAGGTAATAGACCAAGGAAAGTATACCAATTTATGCTGGCAGGATAATTTTCTAGATGCAAGCACTACATAACCAATAGAATAATTTTTACTTTCAACTGAAATAGAATGGTTCCACTTCAATACACTTGAAACAAGTAAGAAAATTCAAAAAGTATAATTGTCAACATATTTCTTTTCCTTTACTTTCCCTTCCTGTCTATACGCCCCTACGTAAATCGATTGATTGTCGTCCTTCGGAAAAACTTCAGGATACTGCTTTGGTGCAATCGGGTGAAAGTATTTAAATCTTTCACCTAACAAAAGCATTACGAACATAAATGCAGCTACAGTAAGGAACATGTTTCTCTGCTGTGTCCTGTCATGTATTTCGGGAATAGTGTCGAATTCCGTTGGGTTGAATCTGCAATCAGTATTCACAAATTAAACCTTCTGGGTTACGTTTTAGAGAGACCGTCACAATTAAGGTCCAAATTATTCTAAGCATGGTCTATCTATTGATATTTACTGGGCATCATTAAATTACATAAATGTAGGAAGATGTGGCAAGCAGAGAATTCACTAGTGTATGTTGTAAGTGGTTTGCATGAAACCACAGTCCTTCATTTTTCAGCTATGTCATTAATATTGCAACTGTAATAATATTGATGCAATATAAGTATTGTAACGATGTAATAATATTGGTTTGAGCAAGTCTAAGTGTCTACAAACCTATCGATCTCGAAATGTATCGGTTCTCCATAATTTCGTCGCCAAAATGGGTCATCCCAGTCGTAGTATGGATCGCGATCTCGGCAGCCCTCGTCCGGTAATTTCGGGTAATCTCCGATGTTGAAATCGAAATCGTTCATCGGAACATAATCTTCCGGCCTCAGATTGTATTTTGCGGCCAGTTTTACATGCTGTTCCGGTGTGAGAATAGACGGACACGAAGCAGGCAGATCGTCCTTGGGCATAAATATGAATTCGTAGCCGTCGGGTTTGATGTCGGCATGTCGTACTTGTGTGCAAGCAATTGCCGCGGGTTTCAAAGTACTTGGCTTGTAACATAAACTAACGGAGGGAGTGACCTTACGAAAATGTTTGGATAAGCCTACGAAGGCCATGGCCAATTGTAAAATTCAGCTATTACTGTTGTCCTGTTGTTACATATCTTACAAACCCATCGGATAATAATCGTTGGGAGGCGATAGAGGTCAATGAAATGACTTCGGGGTGAAAGTTTACAAATAATTTCTATAACCACTGAAGAGAAGTAAATGATGGTATTGAAGTTTATTGCATCCCATGCAAAGTAAATAACTTTATATAAATGTTCCTTCAGTTGACCCATGAAGAAATCGATATCACCGTACAGGATAATTAATTAATTCCATTATTTTGAAAGCAGTTCAGTAACAAAATACCTTCTTCTTGCTTTATGTCTGCATACACTAATTGATATTGACCTTAAGAGGACTTCATGAGTGCCAACAAAGTCCAACCGATGAATAATACTAAAGGTTCCACTAACAAACTGATTCAAAATTTAGGTTGTTCAGCCGTGACAAGAAGATCGTCGCACAGTTTTGTGAGCTCATCGTTTTCCTTATCACAGTCACTGATCTGTGATTGCAAGGAATTACATTTCAGTTCGATAAGTTTCAACTGCGCTTGGGAAGTTGATATTTCTTTGTGGGAATTTGCTTTGATCTGGTTCAGTTCATTGTTGACCCTGAGAATATGAAGATCGATTGCTGACGAATATTTGGAAAATGATTTGTATTATTGTACGGTAAAAACAAAACTTACTTAGTGAGCCGTTCAGCGGTAGGGACTTTCAATGCGGAATAAGTCTCTAGTTTAGATTTAGCTTCTTCCATCATTTTAGTGAATGTCTTTTTTAGTTCTCCTTCACTCTGTAAATTACGGCATGTTAACAATATCCTCTTATAATAATGGATGGGTATAGTAACGATCCCTTCCTTCTTCATTGTTTACTCATATTCGTGAGGCCTATACTGTATTATATTTCACTTAAGAGGTTTTTGACACCTTGTAAAATGTAATGGAAAAAAATAGTTTTTACCAATCTTGAACCAGAAATAATAAGTTTCAGTTTGTTATTCCTTTTGCAAACTTCAGTGTATGACTGTTCGTTGGCAGACAAATTCTCCCACGCTTGCTCCCTTTCTGCTTCCATCTTTTTCTCTTTGGAATCCAAGCATTTATCTTTGTTGTTCAACAAGTCATCGAATATCTTTTCATATTCTCTTGCAACTTGACTAAAATCAACAACACATTTAAATAATTGGAGCCTCCAGATTTGATACAATGTACTGTACATCCCGGTGAAGAAAGTTGAAAGGACTAGACCAGGTGTTGGCAACCTGGCAACCCTCGCCTTAGTGGATTGTATAAGGCAAAGATCCCTCAAGAAATAGTGATGTTTTATCTAGACAAACTTGGCACTCTGGATTTACCTTAATTGTCCAAGTTTTTCTTTCATTTGCTCTTGTTCTTTCAACAACTGACATCTTTCTTCTTCTATTCTATCTTCATGAATTTTAATAATTTTCTCCAAGTCAGCTTGAGTGTGAGTCAACTTGTTGTTTTGTGATGACAATTGATTCACAAAGGACATGTCAAATGATGTGTTTTCAGTCTGAAATTGAAAACCGTGATATAATAACACTAAAATAGTAAAATGTGATATCCCATACCATTGCTGCATGTCCAATATCAAAAGTTTTACTTGAGTTCATCATAGTGAGATCCTCAGAATGAGGTCGTCTGTGATTGGAACACATTACATGATTACAAAGCTATTGATTTGAATAAAATCAAATGGTCTTGAATATAGTACTTCATACCCTTTCGTAATTGTGATAGCATTTGAAAAGCAGAGGGTTTTTAATGGTTTGAATGGCTCCCATTCTGACATATCAGGGACTTTCATGGACGATTCGACTGTTGGCTGAAATAATACAATAATTATTACCATGAAATACCATGTTCAAAATTACCATGAATATATATACAGGTTGAACCTCCTTCTTGTCATTACCAGACCCTTCATCTTGCCAGGAAGAAATTAACAGGATGAGAGGTTTAACATGTATTAAAACTATTTCATAAATACCTTTGCAGATGTTGGAATGAAATTTTTATTCGAATCAACATCCTCTAACTTCGTTAGTTCAATTTCGTCATTCTGTGATGAGCAAAATAAATATTGGATTTTAATCTATAAATCTAATCTTCACTGTGAATAGTTATATATTAAAATATGTTGAAAGAGGAGTTTCTTTGATTAATATTTGTTCTTGCATAGAAAATAATAACTCAAGATGAGAAAGTTGAGTATAGAAAAAAAATTTGAAAACCACTGGCATTCCACGGTAAAATATAAAGTTTTCCATTTCGTGCAAAAATTCAAAATTTCCGTACAATCATGATAGTTCCAAATGTTGAAATTGAGGAATCTTCAAACAATAGTGAATTGCTGCAAAAATAGGTGTCATCAAATGCTGTTGTATATAAAGTGGTTTCTCCTAGATCTGTTTCAGTTTCTGCAATCATAAATGATATAGTTAACTGGTGAAAATAATGCAATCCAAACATATGTGAATAATACTCACAAACACACACTGGAAAAGCTGAATTATTGCTGTGCAACTTAAAACAGTATATTTGAATGTGTAAAAGTATATATTCTTTGGAACAAAGAAAATTAAAAAATACACTCAACAAGAAAATTGTGAAGGTGCAATAAAAGATGCTGCTGTATCAAAAGTGCTGCACAACCACTTTTATTATACTACCTGTTTCTTCAGAATCTTGCCACATACCGAATAGACTATTCCACAAAATTGAAACCCCAAGTATGGTAAATGGGGGAACATTGAAACCACAACGTAGTGAGTGACGACAATCCCAATGAATAATTAAATAAAATGAACTAATAAACTAGCAACATAGAGATAAATAGATCATTATTTTCCATGATAATCATGTGTACATTTGATTAATAATATACAATTACAACCCTCCAGGTCTCATGGAAACGCTGGAGAGTTGAAATACGGTTGAACATGATATTAACTAGGCTGTATGATTTTAACATTTCACTGCAGTGTGAATAGATTTTGATTCATGATTCATAAAAATATTCCGGCGTGATTGACCCTGGTAGATACTGGACGACAAAATGTCGAATTACAGAGCCTCAACAATATGTAGTAAAGTGTATCCATTCTATAAAAAGTGTATCTATTCTATAAAAAAAACTAGGTTTGAACCAGCCGCCATACGGGCATCGAACCACTAGATGTCGTAGACAATTAAGACGTATATTATATAAATATTAAAAATATATATGAATACTTTAGGTTGAAATACAATGTTTTATACTCATGTTTTAATATATAACGATTGCAGATACTTTTAAGCATGAATTCGTTTACCTACCTATCACGGAACCATTGTAATTTCGCCACGCATGAGTGAAAACGCGGCAAAGTAGATAAATAAGCATAAAGTTGCATTTGCTGTAAAGTAGATTCTGCAGGAAAGATAGCTCGTTTCTGTTGATAACTATGTTCGTGAAGACCGTCACGATTGATGGGTTCAAGTCCTATGCACAACGTACAGAGATAGAGGGATTTGATCCATTGTTTAACGCTGTCACAGGGCTGAACGGAAGCGGGAAGTCGAATATCTTGGACGCCATCTGTTTCCTGCTGGGAATTACGAATTTGACTCAGGTTTACATTGAATTATTGGGATAATATAGTTCAATAATAACTTGTATTCACAACAATACGATACTTTGTTGTAGGTGAGAGCATCGAATCTTCAAGATCTTGTATACAAGAATGGACAGGCAGGTATTAACAAGGCTACGGTTTCGATCACTTTTGACAATTCGAACGTGGACCAGAGTCCTCTCGGAATGGAATCCCACAATGAAATCACAGTGACGAGACAGATCGTCATCGGTGGACGAAACAAATATCTTATTAACGGAGTGAATGCTCAGAATTCAAGAGTTTCCGACTTGTTTCGCTCGGTCGGACTAAACGTCAACAATCCACATTTTTTAATCATGCAAGGTCGTGTCACCAAGGTAATTCAACTCTGGTGATATTAATTAAAGTGTTTTGATCCTTGAAAGATTGTTGGGTAACACAAGACCATGATTATGTAGGAGAGTGAAGTCAGATCTTAGGGAATAGAATAGCTTACCACAATGATCTCATATTGCAGCATCTATTCCATCTCACACATTCAAACCTACATCATTGATTATAAAGCCTCTATCACAATATATTTTACAACTTGTGGGTCTTATAAAATTGTCAGTTAGCCTAGTAATAACATTATTCAACAGGTGATGAACATGAAACCGATGGAAATCCTGTCAATGATAGAGGAGGCAACTGGAACAAGCATGTATGAAGCCAAGAAAGAATCCGCTCAGAAAGTGATGAGAAACAAAGAAGCAAAATTAGTGAGTTCCCATTCACAACATTGAATTTCAAACATGATATATCTTCCCAGTCTCACGTTAGATTATTCCCAACATTTATATGTTGACATTATTTAAAATTGATATTATTCTATAGATGCAAATAAATGGAAACCTCAATGAAGAGATCATGCCCACTCTCCTTCAATTAAGACAAGAACGATCTTCCTATTTGGAATACCAGAAAGTGCAGAGAGAGATTGAACAGTTTTCCAGGTAAATAAAAAATATTCAGTAAAAAATACAAGGGACAAATAATAGCTATACATAACTGTAGAAGTCTACATTTAACAAAAGATTTACAAGCATATCGGTCAGTATGGTTAGATGTTGTATAATGTATAGAATCATCGATATATGTAGTGCTATACTAATAGTAAGTGAAATTGATTGATTTGTATGGATTTGATAGCAAGTGTAATTTTGTTTTATCCTTGCAGAGTCCTAATAGCTTATGCTTATACATCGTCTGAGAACACAGCGAGCAAGGCCGATGAAGAAGTTGAAAGCATGAACAAAGAAAAAGAAATGGTTTGCATTGCTAAAACATTTATCCGGAGGAGATGAAATCCTGATTGGGATCGCTCACGAAATAAAATTATGGATATATACCATATCAAAATTAGCAAGTGCCAGTTTTGTGATTGGTTAGAATATAGTTATGTGAATAACAAAAGTAATGTTGGATTAAATCAATCGGTCAATATTAATTAATTTCTTAGATGTACTATTCAACCTAAGGCAGGTTACATTCAATTACTACAGATTGCCAAACACCACGAGGAAGCCTTGGTAAAAGTTTCAGAAATGAACGCAGAGCTGGAACGTCTGGAATCTGAACGAGATTTGGCAGAAAGTCAAAGTCTCAGACGCTTGGAAGAAATTCTCGGCGATAAACAAAAGATTGAGGCAAAATCTCAAAGTAATTTGAATCATCAAAGGTGACCGAGTATAATATTGGCAAAGAAACAGTCTCTGGTTGCACATGCCACCTAAGTATCATTGTACATGAATGTGGGAAATATAGTACTAAAATTCTTGATCTTACCACATGTATGAACTCCGCAGTCCCAAGGATCAGATTACCACTTTATAACTATCTATCATGTCAAACATTTTATCTCGCTCTCAGGGATATGATTAACACAGAGAAGAAAAAATTACGATCTCTCGGCAAAAGCAAAGCTGAAAACGAAACGGCGATAAAAAACAAGGAGAAAGAGATCGAGAAAATGGCAGCTGAGTGCGAAAAAATTCTCGAAAAGAGCAAGAAGGATGCGGAAGAATATGCAGTAGCTCAGAGACAGTTTCAAGCGGTGTCGGCTGGTAAGTATTTGGTATTTATTCACTGTAGTATGACATCACAATGGCTCAAATGGCTTAAGCGGACAATGTTAGGTCGCTCTGCTAGTATATATATATTCTGTAACAGCTTGTAATTTGTATTGTTTGTTATTTAATACTTTTATCTCTTGTACTTCATAATTTTAGGTTTTGCAAGCTCTGACGACGGCCAGGAATCGACTTGGCAAGGACAATTAATGCAGACCAAACGAAACATCAGCGAGCTACAAAGCGACACGAAAAAAGCGCAACTTAGATTGAAGCATTCTAAGGAAGAGATGAAAAATAAAATGAACGAATTAAAGAAAACTGAAAACGCATACAAGTACTCACTTTTGCTCTACTTAGTTCTTGTGGTACCGGTTTTGTACATCAATATCATTGTGCAGAAAAGACGAAGCGGTTTTGAAGGAAGTTGAAGCGTCGTACAGGAAGCTGAATGACGAGATGAACAAACTTCCTTACGAAGATGGAAAAGAAGAAGTCCTGCAGGCAAATAAGAGGGATCTTACTAATAAATTGAGAATGCTGAAAGATGAGGTAAGTTTATTCAAAAATTGGTTATTGTGATGTGAGTACACTGGAACGCAGTGCAGTGCCTGGACAAAATCACACTGTTTTGTCTCACTTCAAAATATATTCCAATAGTTTTGATAATATCAATGTTATGATCTATCCAAGGTCAGTAAGCTGTACAACCAATTCCCATCACTGAAATTCAAGTACACTGACCCAGAAAGTAACTGGGACAGAAACAGGGTGAAGGGTCTTCTTGCCGAAATCATAGAAGTTAAAGATGCGACGCACGCGACAGCCCTTGAAGTCGTGGCAGGAGGAAGGCTCTACAATGTTGTGGTGGATTCACATATTACTGGTATGCTATAGTAACAATGATTCTCAAAAAAAGTAAATGGAAATCTTTCCAGATACAAATTTGGCTACAACTGTGGCTGTCTTGCAGGAATACATTTTGAAAAACACTGATCTATTTTAATAATCAAATCATGATTTCCAATGGTATGTTCGAATATTAACCTTCATTGTGGACATACCTTCAATTTTCAGGTGGTAAACTTCTGAAGAAGGGAGAATTACAGCGACGATGCACAATCATTCCATTGGACAAAGTCACTCATAACACACTTTCGAACGAAATCATTAAGCGAGCAAAGCGCCTAGTCGGTGATGAAAGCGTTCATCTAGCACTCTCGTTGGTAGGATGTGATCGTGAGGTATCGAAGGCAGTCGAATTTGTGTTCGGAAGGACTCTCATTTGTGACACTATGGATAATGCTAAGAAGGTAGAAAAAATGGGTTTATAATTTTTTTTCAAATATACAAGAAGGTGTCTCTAAAGTCAGTATACATACACATTGATGCCATTCGTTCTTTTCTGATTTTCGTCCAATCGAGCAAATTTACAGAAATTTTTATTCTAAATTTCAGGTTGCATTCGATCCTAAAATTACAACTCGTACTGTGACTCTTGACGGCGATGTCTTTGATCCAGCAGGAACGGTTACAGGTGGCTCAAGACCTAAAGGACAACCAGTCTTGACTATGATGATGAAAATGAAGGGTGCGAGAGATGAACTTAAGAAAACAGAACATGATTTGAAAAAGGTTGATATAAATTGAATTCCTTTTTGTACAAGAGGATTTTCAATAATACCTGCTATTTATTTCATCTTGTGTATTGTGATGTTACAGGTGACTGATGAGCTGAACAAGATCGGAGAAATTGCACAAAGATATCGTGGATTGAAACATCATTTACAAATGAAAGAAAAAGAATGTTCAATGCTAAAGCAGAGACTCCAGGTAGACTCTAATGAAATACTTTCCCTCTCAATTGGTGGAGCTGCTTATTTGGGCCAGAGTAATTCAACCATAATGTGTCGTAATTTACCAGAATTAAGTTTACAAGTTCTATGAATGAACAAAGCAAGTGGAAAAAATCACCACTAATAAAAGATCTTCATTGAACCTCAGATTTTTATTGATATCATCTATGATACAGTAATTTTAATCACGGTTTACTGTTGTTGTGGTGAAGTAAATTATAATGTTTAAAAGAATGATGGTTACTGTACATGGGCTCAATCAAAGTTATAATTAACTAGATAATCCTGTATCCTATACAAAAATTATGTATCATATTATAGGAAGGTACTCACGGTCAGCAACTCGAAGAAATTGATCGTTTGAAAACGGTTATTGAAGATAGCGAAGAATTACTTGCTTCGTCCAAGGACAGAGAGAACGAAATGGTAACGCTTCTTCTCTTCTTCTATAATGTCGTCCAGTTTGTTGTTGAGTTTGAGTAATCATGTGATATGATGTTTCATCCCCAGATTGCTAAATGCAAAGAGCTTGAGCAAAAAATCAAGAACGGTCCGGCTGAACGAGAGAAAGAGCTGAAAAAGACAGAGAAAGCAATGAAGGTGAGTTCACAGAATTTTTTTTACTCATTATACAGTAAACCCCAGTTTTAATGGACAGTACAAATAATAATCTGGTATGTTACATTAAATATCAATAGATTTTAAACAAACTAAAAATGAAAGGAAATCTTAACTTGTAGCATGTAGCAATTAATAAATGCACATACGAAACCATAATGTCACTACTGATTGAATATTTAGCTAAATATGTTTTTATATTGATGTTAAGGATGCCAGTGCCAAGGCAGATGCAGCCATGGCTGCAGCTGATGAGAAAAGTTGCGAGTTTGAGGCATTGAAACTGCAGAAGAAAGAACTCGAAAATGAAATCAAGGAATATGACCTACAGATGGAAACAACTGAGAAAAAAATTGCTGATATGCAGGTAATGAGAGTCTTAATTATATATATATATATATTTTCAAATAAATAAATTGTTGGGCATGTCAAGTCGAACCACATTAGCTGCGGACGCAGTTTCAAATGCTTTGTCTATGTTATCTTCAATGTTTAGTGGAGTGGGAATGTTAAACCATTTACAAAAGCTAATATGAATTTTTAAGATATATACTAGCACATTAAAACCCATATAAAAGTATATGACTATTGTATAACTAAGAATATTGTTAATTCATATATGAGCTCCAAAATCTTAAACAGACTGTCAATTTAATTTTACTAATTTATGGAAATGTCATTGGATTTTTTAACAGAAAGAATACGAAGGCTTGAGTTTAGTATTGGACGGATGTAAATCAGAAGTCACCGAGGCCAAACAACAGCTACAAAAGCAAAGGGAATATATACAAATAAGAAATCAGGTCTGTAGTTAAATTTAGTTGTAAAAGTTATTCAGTATTCTTGTGACCTGTGATTGTAAATGTTCATCATTTATGTAGGACATTCAAAAAAAAGTTTCTGAGAGAACCGACATGCAACAGAGAGTGAATGTGCTCGAACACGAAGCAAAAGAAAAAGATTACCTGATCACGAAACATGTGAGAGAAAGCTCAGACGCAGCGAACAAACTGAAGACGTTGATGGAAGAACACGATTGGATAGAACACGAGAAACATTTATTTGGTCAGTCGGGATCACCTTACGATTATCATACGAACAATCCAAAGGAACTGTCAAAAAGGTATAAGCGTGTTAATGACATTGATACAGTGCATGAATTAAATACAGTTGAACCTTAGTCCATGAATAACACACAATGAGCAGAATTATAGTTTGTCGGGCGGGAATAGAAAATGCTGTTTAGATTCCATTGCTGTATAAACTCAACCATAGGAAACCTAAGACATTAATTGAAGTAACATCAGATTGAAATAATTTTGCATGTCATAGAGTTGCCAAACTCAGAGATACTAAGGAACGATTGAGACAATCAGTGAACATGAGGGCAATGCATCTCCTCGACAAAGCGGAAGAAAATTGCAACGATCTATTGAAGAAAAAACAGATCATTGAAAAGGACAAAATGAAAATTCTTCATACGATCAATGATCTGGATCAAAGGAAAAATGAGGCTGTGACTAAAGCTTATGAACAGGTGGAGAAAGTGACAAACAAGCAGTTACTCCTATTATATAGATCTATTTTACTTTAGTTTATTTTCTTTTCTGCATTTCGTTCTAAAAAAATTATTGCAGTTCATCATGCATGTAAAACATTGGAAAGGTGTATAATCAGCTTGTTCATTTGAGCAGTAATATTCCCAATTTTAAAACAGTAAGATCAGACATTTATTTTATCAGGTTAACAAAGACTTCGGGAACATTTTTTCAACTCTGCTTCCCGGTGCCACCGCAAAACTAAGCCCTCCCGAAGGGAAAACGGTCCTGTCTGGTCTGGAATTTCGTGTCGGATTCGGCGGAGTGTGGAAAGACAACCTGAGTGAATTGAGCGGCGGACAAAGATCTCTAGTTGCATTATCGCTTATTCTCGCCATGCTCTTGTTGAAACCTGCTCCCATCTATATTCTTGATGAGGTGAATGATACATACCTCTATGTTTAATCACCATTATTTTTCTGTTTAGAATCTAATTTGTTTCTTTCCTTCATTGAATCAAGGTTGATGCGGCACTTGATCTATCCCATACCCAAAACATTGGCCAAATGTTAAAAGAACATTTCAAGAAATCGCAGTTCATTGTCGTTTCCCTCAAAGACGGAATGTTTAAGAACGCTAACGTTCTATTCCGTACACAGTTCGTAGACGGCGTCTCGACCGTCACCAGGTATACTCAGTCCAGCGCGTCGACTACTTCATCCGCTGCTACTGGCAAAAATCCTAACCAGTCAAAAGATTCCTCACACAGAAAAAGAGCTAGAATTTGAAATTTATTCTGTTTCCTAAACGGTCAACCTGATCTTGGGAGCTAAGTGGGATTGAACAAGTATGATTTGTCATGCTTTATAAATGTTCCATATTGCAAAGGTATTCCTATCGACTACATCAACTGTATCATGGCATTTAAATGATTACAAAACTTAAGAATTATTATTAGAACATAGGTCAGGCGAAGGGACTATTGTGTTCTGTCTCTGTGTATTCTTTCTTTAGTTGTTCAATAAAACGTAACTCACGTGATCTGCATTCGAAAAATACAACAGCTTAGGCAGTTTTTACATGTGGGATTATGTAGGAGTCATGAGAGTTGAAAGCCATTAACCGGACGAAAATGTTGTCACGAAAGAGCAATTAAACTTTCAAAATAGACCAATGTTTTGGCTATCGTATTATGCTAGCTCAGCATGCACTTAAAATTAGATTAACCTTCACAAGGTCATTCGAAATTATGAATTTTACAAGTGTCGTTCGCAAATCGCTACAGATTATAACGCCGTAGCCGTTCGATGATCATTACACTATGTTGACCTTGCACTTCTGTATCGCTTTGCGCACATCGATCTCCCATGAGATCCTGGGTACGTTAGATAGAAAAAGCTATAGCGTTCAATTGAACAATTGCAACAGACAGCATCTTTAACCAATTCCGCACGCACCCCACCGAAACAGAGTTTCACAAACGGAGCATTGTCTCCTATACTGTACATCTCCCCGAAGATTACCGTGGTAAATGAAAGTGAAAAATCGTTTTGAGCCTCTTGCGCTATCTAACGGATCTAGTTAAATAAGGTTTCCACTACTATCTAATTTTTGGCTCGTTACTTGGATATAAACTCGGAGAGGACCTAAGAATTCATTTCAATTTTGCAGTGTTTGGTTGGTCAGTCACAAAAGTAACTCATGATAGGATTTACTGTGTTCAAGTTCGACACCCAAAAGTATAACAACCCAAATGAACCGAGAGTTTTGCGGTTAAAAACGACTAAAATTATGATCTTCTGATTAAACGATTGAAAGGGGCCTGAAGGCAGGGCAGTGCTGGATCATGGTCTCAAATACAATAATCAACAATCAATTCTTCTTTAAAGAAGTTATAACTTGAAATTCTTCTATTATTCTTTATATCAATTTATTATATATATGAGAATGTGATACGTACTGTTGTGTCGAATTGGTGACTAGTCTACCCACAAGATCTCTCTCTACCTCGGATCTCTCTGCTAGTTAACCATATTATTTTTGTAGCGGACCTGAACCACGCAGCCGTTACTACACGCTAATTTCATATTTACCCTTTTAGTGAAAATAATTGTATAAAAGTAAAATGAAGTACATTCTGTTATTTCTTGTTGCATTTATTGCATGCGTCTCGCTCAGCCGTGCCTCTGCTGTCTGCAAGGATTGTGCGATGCAAAAATGTATATATGTGTACTGTCCATATGGATATATATATGACAGCTGCGGGTAAGTATTTATTCTTTTGATATAATGTAATTTTGTTTATGGAGTATAGGGTATGGTTGTCTCCACTTGAATCATTGTTACTACTCGAATAGTGCGGTCCCACCTTGGGCTTGGTTTAACGAGGGTTAGGGTAAGGTTAGTTCACAGAACAGAACCTACACCCACCAAAGCTGAGCTGCCCTAACCTAAGCGGAGGGAACGCACTAATATCATCATATTTTATTATTCATTCTAGCTGCTGTAAGATTTGTCGGAAACCAAGGTACGAGAGACAGACCTGCAATATGGGTTGCGGAACATGCTTCCGTGGCTTGTATTGCAAGAAACACACCTTCAGCTACAGCTACGGACCTCGTTTCAGACCGCGCTGTTATGGGATATGCAGAGTAAGTATAACTGTTCTTATTACATTGCCAAAACTAAATGAAATGAATGAAAAATCATTTACTGAAACCAACCAACAAGTTATCGAAAACACTTTGTGGTTATATCAGCTTAGCGGAATCCCCAACAGATTGCATGATTCAAAAATCGAGATAATATTCATTTTGAATATTTGTCGTAAAATCTAGAACTTAATGCTGGTGAAAACAATTTCGTTTCTTTTACAGAAGACATATTCCCAATATGCTGCTGTCCGTAGCGCCGATGAAATTGATGACTGAAATCCAGCCCAGCAGAAATTAATCAGCTAGTTAAATCGGATAGCACTATACGCTATTCACACTAACACTATACGCTATTTACACTAACATTATACGCTATTCACCCTAACCCTAACTATGTAAATAAAATGTAATGCTCGCAAATACGTCTCAGTTTATAGAAAATGATTTGTATGTATGTACAGCCGACAGCCGCTTGTTTAAAGTATCACGAGAGTGTACAGTTGTATTAAAATTATACTCGCAGATAATTACGGACCAGAGTTTAGATCAGCTAGCAGAAAAGGTTTGCCAACTTATATCAAACTACTCGCCTCTCCCACAACAATTGCTATAAAACAGAATAACATACAGGCGAAAAGCCATCCCACATTACAGATCGCCTTTTCGCCAACTCGACGAACTGCGGAAAACAACTGATTCCATTTTATGCACTGTGCTTTTACGTAAACTAACCCTACTTGTTATAATGCATAGAAGAATTAGTAGGGTGATCATTTCCTAATCCTAAAAGGAGGACGGCTTTCAGTAATGGCGCCGCAAGAACTAGTCACAATACACCAATCCTTAAAATCAATATCAGCAAATTCGCTAAGGAATATCTAAATGTCCTTTGTAGTTGATATATACTGTACTGTAATTATATATGAAAAAGCAGGAAAAACAAACACTCACCAATTCTCCAGCATTACATGTTTCCAAGCTTTTGTAGTTGAGGTAGATTCAGTTACTGCCATCCATGTAACAGCTTTAAACTAGGGCAAAAATTGAGTGTACTGGATGATAATTACCGGCATGTAAAAGTAATCAAGAAAACATGTCGCTCGCGCCTTCCTCTAGAACGGTTGATTGCGGTTTCTCTAATGAGATAATTCTAAAAAAAAACAGAGCTCAAATACGCATATCAGGTGTAGATACAGCAGGGAGAGAATGAGTGCATCAATTCCGGCGTACACCTTTTGCAGAGGTAGTTGATGTAACGAACTGTACCTACTGTATATTGAATGATGCTTTTGAAATTAACTTATTTATTTGCAGTTATATTCTATGTTAATTTACATCATGAGACAAATTTGTTGTACAATTTACTAATTTTCCCAAGTATTATATACTGAAGGGGGAAATTTGAAAGTGATGAATCACAGCTATAACGTAAATGTAGGCTTATAGCAAATCTTCCAGACTTGAATCTCGAAGGATGGGATGTCTGAAATTTCAAACAAATTCTTAAAATAACATCAACGTGATTCAAAACCATGCCGTATTAAATTAAATTTCATTTCACAAATATAGATTAATTAATGAAATAGTAAAATGATTACACAAAACGCAATGCATGCAGTACAAGTAAAACCAGTTGATCAGTTCTTTAATTACTGTGATTGTGCTGAAACTGTGAAATTGGAACAATGATTCTAACGTTCCACCTATATACACCTATATATCGGATACTGTTGTATCAGAATGAGGTATCACCTATATACATACTGTTGTATCAGAATGAGGTATCACCTATATGCTTACTGTTGTATCAGAATGAGGTATATCTCTTTACAGAATTTGAAATGCATTGATAAACCGACATGACAAGATAAAAAACGGTAAAAACCACGATACAGAAAACATGACAACCAATATGCCCTTTAGCTAGTATATAATTAGCGTTTATCACCACAACAAAGCATAGAGCGTAAAATAATGATTATATAAGCAGGTGCAGTAATACATCAATCAACACATTAATAATGAACTATTTTACAGATTTTAGTGCAGCCAATTCTTCTGGTGATTGTGAGGTCACATGTGAACAAGAGCTGTGTTATGAATTGGGTCATGTTGGGTAAAACTGTTATAGCTCAAATAAATTCAGTAGATAGGACACAAGTCAAGTCAGAAATTTCTAACTTTGTGTAAAATGCTAAATGAAATACTAAGCTATCTCTATGCTATTTGTAACCAAGTGGAACATAACTGATTATTAAAAATTACGGTAACTCAGGCCTGAGTTGCATCGTCTGTGTCATTAATTATTGCCACCCTATCACTCTCCTTCTTATGTCTCTCACGTGGGAACAATACTTTCAAGATCCCTATGAACGGGAACTCCACAAGCATAGCTAGTACGTATGCAACACCGACAGACAAGGTGACGGTTGCTGAAAACAAGGAAAAATGTTGAGTAAAATATAATTCTGAAAAAAACTAATGTTAAAGTTATACCATTCTAACAAATGTCCAGCTACTGGCTATTATTTGTATTTACTTGAACTAAATTAAATATACTGTAATAGTAATGCCAATAATTATTTAATTATTTAATTACTTAATTATTAAACGCACCATGTCCATACCAAACAATTTTATGTTACATAAGTGTTTATAGAACCGTTTTTCGATTGAGAGTAATTTTTTTATAGAGTTAACTCCTACCCAAAAAGTATGCAATGACTGTGTTGATTTCGAAATGCATCATCACTTCTCGATTCGAATAGAACCACCATATTACGAGCGGGTGAACCAGGTAACAGCAGTACGTCAGGCGACTCAGCGGAATAAAAAAATTCCAACTGAGGAAAGTGTTTATTGGTCCTGTAAAGAGAAAATCATGAACAATATTTTCATGTTATCTTTCAGACATTCATTTCAATAGCAAGTTTTTCTAATTCAAAACACAATCATTTATCATGAGAATACCAATTACCAATATACCTATGCAAGAAAATGCTAACCATACCTCCATATCCATGAACGCAGGCAATAGTAATCCATGCCAATGACAGAGCCCACAATGGTCTCGATACAGCATTGTACAGAGCTGCAACGCCGACTGACAGAGGATACGCACCAATTACAGCTGGAGTCAAGCCGTATATCACAGATAAAGCAACGATGGCAGTGACTGCCCACATGATAGTCACAAAAACCTTAAAAAAGTAAATTTGTTATTTCTATGAATATCAGAAATCAAGGATAGTGTAATACAGGTTGAACATCTAGTTTCCGACATCGCTAAATCTGGCCTGATTTTTCAGCTTGGTGGAATAGTTTCTCGATCTTTATATCTTTCTGCGATCGAATAGAACCATAGAAAATATCTAATCCAGGTTAAATTACCTTGTTCATACGTCTCTGCCCTTTTGTATCGTAAAGAATGAATCCAGTTGCCATACCGATGAAATAAACAGCGATTCGACACCAAGGTTTCCCATACAGGTCGCCCCAAAACTGATCATTCGCAAACGGATTAGGTTGTGGTGGTGCCATCGTGCTGGAAGGCTCAGCTGTTGTCACATTTGAGATGGCATCGAAGGCTGGAAATCCCACGCCTGAATTGTTAGCGGGATTACCTAATAGAGCTCTAACAAAAAACACATCATTAAACTACCTAATATAAATATATTTTTTAAATGCCGTTCTCTCATTGAAAGGTATACGTTATGTATGCAATAGTAGCATAGGAGCACAGCCAGATGAATATAAATGAGATAATTCAAATCTCCTGGTAAGAGGGATTTATGTTATCATTGCCCACATGAAAGTTTCAACTGGCTCAAAAAATAGGTAATAAGAAGAAAATTATATCAATTTTAGATATATTGTCTGAAATTACAAATACCTGTTTTGTATACTAGTTAGTAACCAGCAAAACACTTTGATATTCTATATCTTACTTGACAAGTAATCCCATCCCTACAACCATTGGCTGTTCCTTGTAATATGAAGACAAGCCTCCAGTAATAGCAATACTTGCTATGATTCCAAAAGCAAGGACTAGGTTTCCAGCGAGTGGCTTCCTAATAAAGAAATATAAAAACAAAAACTATAAATAACAGAACACATTTGAAATTTTATAGATAGATAGATATTTTTTATCTGTGAAAAACCTTTGTGTGAACCTTAACTAAATGTATTGCACCATGTGGATTCAATTAGCATTCAAAATGTTATGTCGTTAGACGTTAGGTGTGTTGGCTAAACTGAATTTTAAGATGAAGAATTCGTCTTTACTTGTACATCAGCAGAAGAATGAGGGGCGCCATGAGATAGAATTGCATGTCGTTTGCGAGATACCATCCCCATGCGAAGCACTTCAAAGCAAATGATGAAATATATTTAATTTAAGGAACAAAAAATCATGCAATCATGATATTAGAGAGCCAAAAAAGCAAACAAAAAGTACGTTATTAGGTATCTATAAAATTATACAAAAAATATGACCTCTGGGAAAAGAGGTAGAATCGTATACACTATAGCCAGTGTTTACTAATGCAAATAGCTGAAAATTTCTTTGGATACATTAGTATATCCAGCTGGTAGTTTTATCAAACTCGCACAAACACATCTCAACTGCTATTGGTATTAATTTAATTAGGTCAGGTGAAAAGTTGTTTTATGACATTTCTTTAGTAAATTCATATGACCCTTTTAAAGTTGTATATTATTTACATACCTCATTAGTCATTACAGTCGGATAAATGTTATTTATATAGAGAATATTCGTCCACCAGTATTTTTGGCAGACTTGAGTGAGGGATTCTCCCGTTTGAACAAACATGGGCGCATCACCCATTT
Organism: Halocynthia aurantium; assembly: GCA_013436065.1. Taxonomy (NCBI): domain Eukaryota; kingdom Metazoa; phylum Chordata; class Ascidiacea; order Stolidobranchia; family Pyuridae; genus Halocynthia; species Halocynthia aurantium. The sequence goes on from QXVX01006337.1 coordinate 38,207, forward strand.
TGGTGTACAAGCTGATCATGAATAGTATACTGAACGCATATGCTGGAGTCAATCTGCAAAATAATACGCCATAATTACCAAATTGATTAATACATGAATATGAATTATTCAGGTGCGAAAGAGACATTGACAGAATTTAAAGAAAATAAAGTCGTACTACACTGATTTGCCCGCAAATTCAAATATTCAAAAATGAAGTATTATACCAAGTGTAATCTGCTACCATGAAAAATATGCCATCCAACTGAGCTTCAAGTTTGACTGAACATTCTTCTTACTAATTTAGTGACATATTACCGGAAACACATTTGAATTTTTGACAAACCTGAGGTATCGATAAAGATACATAACTAATACATTCATTTTTCCGCCGCGTTTGTTCATTTCGCGGAGGCCAAGATAGGCGACGAGAAGTCCACTGAGAAAGAAGAAGGAATCAACAGAATAAGTTGCATTTCCTATCGCTTGGAAGCTTTTAGAAGTTGCAAAGTACTTGACGAATTCGGTAACATTGTCTGCAATTATAAATCAAGGATATTACAAACCAAAACGGTATATATGAAAACTTTGCTATATAACTATGAATGGCCATAGGCTAAATGTTGAATTATAACCAAATGTATGCTAACAGTAATCCTACTATCTTTTACACGTCATCCTAAAGTACAATTGTAATTACTCACCAAGAGCTGTCACAGAAAATACGAATGAATGTCCCAATATGACCCATGTCATGCTGATGAATCGAAGTCCATGCAAGGCATGAATATCTCCGTCTCGTTTTTCTGTCTTCAGCAAGTTTTTCGTGTTTTGAATTATTGAAAATGAGATTGCAATCTCGCCCAATTCTTTCAGCAGCAATACAAAATAAGTGATATATTGGAAAAAGGGAAGTAAAGATATTGCCTGAATAAAAAAATGACTAACTGCTTCTGTCCTGTTCTAGAATGGGAATTACGTCTGATTCGCAAAACAGTTCTTGGCGCCTTTGTTCTTTTCGTATATTTGTTACGATGTCATATGCTGTGCCTAGTATCACCAACAGGCCAAGGGTGCAGCTAATGATTCTGAAAGGAGTAATAGTATATATTTGATAATATTTAATTTATATATCTTTGGAATTCAGATATGTGCAGAATAAATTTAATATGGGTATCTTATGCGGTAAACTTACAAGGCAATTATGTCCGTGGCAGAATAAGAAGTGGAAGCTTCTGGACACATGGCTCCGACCTCCTGTTTCACTAATCCTGAAAGTGGTTGAACCATTTCATTTGTATCTTCCTCAGAGCAGGCATCAGGCAAGCACATTGCAACTGTGAAGGGAGCACTGCTTGGACCTAAGGCAGACTGTTAAATACAGTGATAAAATTCTATACTATTCATGTTAAGGATTAGAAATTATTAGTGGCCTGAGGTCACTGTTTTAGAAATATAGATCAGATATCATGAATATGTTATTTACCGGAGGTATTTGACCAATACCGAGTGTACAGTATCTTCCACTAAAATTGTCAGCATGAACATCACGACATTCGGAGTAGCGACCCACCCATTTCGTATTTCCTTGCTTTAGTCCTGCTTCTGGTTTTCCCCAAGCATCAAGCACTATTGTAAATGTTTAAAGCAGATTAGCCTTAATGCTTGTAGGCTATTTGACTGAGTATCGTGGGGGAAACATATCATACAAAGGACTTTATATAAAGAGATATATGGATAGTGCCTTTAAAGGGAAGTATAATGGGCCAAGTATGCATTAAAAGGAGGGGTGAGGGTTGGTAGTGGGGATCGTATTTTGATACCAAGTGTTGAAAATGGGGCACATCTACTATGGTTCTTAATGGCATACATCCTATTGATGAATTTTGGGGGGATACAAAATAACAACAATTAACAAACGCATTGAAAATGTTTTGATAGTGGAACAAGGAATTTAGTTAAATAGGTTTTAACCCTTAGGGATTATATCCGGCGGGTTTTCGTACTGGATTGTGATGAACTGTAGTTGAACTTTGTTTACCGTCGCGGTTACATTGCGCAAGAACGAATGAACTTTGACTCCCACGATTACCACTAGAGATGAATCTCACCCATTACATTGTTTTTAACTGATTTTCACGGAATAGAATATGAAAAAGATGCAAGCTATACTATACTTACTGGTCATTGTATACGGTTTGCCAAAGTCTTGTTGGACTTGTTGCAGCGATTTCATGCATTGTGCAGACACATTACCTAATTGAATCAGGTCTACATTATGTAAAAGGTCTGTTTTGTAATCTCCAATTAACGATGCAAGTTCTGGTTTCACAATCGCTTGAGATCGTTCAACTTGTTCTTTGACATCGCCAAGAATGATGAGGGGGTTCCGTGTCGTCATCGGTGAGCGAAAACAATCGCAACAACGAACGACAAGGAGAAGAAAAAGCGGAATAGAATTACGAAAAAACATTTTCTGTAACAGAAAAGCTAAAACAAATACGTAGCATTAAAATCACGATGCTATTTTCCACTGCGAGCTTTCTTTATGTGGATTTTTCTATCAATTCCTTGAGAATTTTCTACTACAATAAAAAGCAGAGGCATTTAATCAGGCCTCAATCAAGTCGATATCAAAGGCGCTAATCAGGTAAAATGTCAGTTGGTTGGCATTGTAACGTCTTGGTTATGGTTACCAGTTGTTGCGTTACTGGTTTATGAGTTTATAGTTTGTGGTGTTAGACGCTACAAAATACACTCTCGCTGACAGACTCGTCCGGTCCACGGATAAGTTACGTAAAACAAATGTAATACAATGGTTAATACGCACTCAATCGTACGGTATTCTCATTACAGTATTATTACAATGTTGTACTGCCAAACCCTATAGCGGTGCTCCGCAACCCTTTTTATACATGCGACACAATCTTTTCAAAATTCGGCGGCGCACCTCAAGTCTAGACGGACGCGATAATTGTATTGCCGTTGCAGCGTTTCAAATTTGCAAGGTTCGAAAAGACCGATTTTGGCAGTTAAGGGTAACAAAGTTTTTAGGAAAATTGTTAAAGATCTAGGAAAAGTCGCAAAGCTTCACCTGGATACATTTATCACAAACAAATTTTTCACGCAAGAAAATAGCAAACGGTCAAAATGACCGCCTCGGCGGTTCTAGTGTTAACTCTACTTACTATAAGATGGTGCTTATTGAGAGCGAAAACATATTTAAAAAGTTATTTAAAAGGTATTAACAAAAAATGTTAAAGTATTAATATTTACAGTTATACTGCGGCACACCTAGCATCGTCTCACGGCACACCACTGTACCGCGGCACACCGGTTGCGGAGCACTGCCCTAAAGCATTGTTGCTTTTTACATTCCTATAATAACAGTAACTGAAAGAGGCATATAGGTGAAAAAAACTAAATTTAGGATATGTCCAAGAAGATCCAAAAATCTTATCAAGCTAAGCACACAACGTTGACATTACAAAATATGCTAAGTTAAGACCGACATTGCCAAGCACTTACAGTGTGAAAATGCTTGAACTTGAACTATCCGTAAAGTACGATGGTAAATTTTATATATAATTTCTGAGTAAACCTCTTTAGCTGGCACTAAGCTTCCGTTTTTTCAGAGAGGAGATCGCCTTCTTTTTTGTATTCATGCTGTGTAATTGTCATGTGATATACGACCACATGATATCACGGTTTGTTTTCAATTTAAGTTCCCTTTTTTACTCGTATGATCTCTTATAATATTGTATGAAGACTTGGAATCAAACCATCTAACAACGTTTACCTGTCATCTCACAATCCACCAATGATTTACAATTTACATGATATAAATTCATTTCGAACCTTGTAATTCGGATTTTTTTAAACAGGAAGTCGTAATCTAAAAGGTTTACGACTACGGTTAAACGAATTCCTTCCCATATTGACTTCATATATGAGATTTATTTATTAGCATAATATATATATATACCTATAACTAGTCAGATAAAACTTCACAAAATTAGTTTAAGGCATTTTACTGCTATGCTAGCACTCTTCACTTCACTCCACTAAATAACCTATATGCCTTAGGTATCAGCGACAGATTGTATATCTTACGCTCATTAGAATTGTCAGTTCATTGCCTAAGGACAAAAATTAGCCTACAGCTATGATGTAACTTGAAAAACTAGCTTTCTGAACTCATACTATATTAAGTTAACAAGTTTCCTTCGACAGTAAAACATGTTAATACATGATCAATAATTTCTAATTTCTTCAACAAATTTCTGCATTATCGTTGTCTCAGGCCATTGGATAGAAGAAAAATTGCATAGCACAAGTCTAGCTAATTCCTTCAAAATCAAACATTGCACAATACTGCGGAAATTCTAGCCTCACGACTTGGAAAGTTTTCGCGAGTGATGTGTGAGTCAGCAATATTTTGCTTTGTGATATCATGCGAGAGTGGCTGACTCTTTACCTACTTCCCGTCTTATCTAAAGTAACTAGTGTTTAGAGTGCGCTGGTATACCTTTGCAAAGTTATAAGTTAAGCAGTGTTGGATCATATCCGTTATACTGTCGCAAATGAAATCCAATAAAATGCACAGAGAAAAGTTACAGCATTGGCCTGAAAAATCCATCAATAAATTTACAAAACCTTTTCTTTTGCGACCTTTTCCTGTGTCCTTTCTACAGAAACTCGTGACTATTCATCAGTGGTGAGTCGTCACGAAAGACTCAGTCATCTTAATGTGATTCATATCCATATCATATCTTGGCATTGTCAGATATGACCAGTTTGAAACATGATATTGCAGCGAACAAAAAACTGCCACATCACATAATTCCTTGATAATGTCAGAGCTGCTAGCTTAAATATTAACTGAATTTGGAAGCCACTAACCAAACAAACTACACCTCTATTTATTGATGGTTGACTTCTCATACACTATTAAAAAAAGAGACATCGATCTTATCTTAGCAAGAGCTCTTCAAAAAATTGTGCAGAATCAGTTAACCACAATTCGCTTCCTGTCGTCATGGGAATACAATTATACCACTATACATATTACATCACCACACAAAATTACCATCTTTACATAAGCCCAATCATAGCTATTTTGTTATTATCATCAAGCCAACAATAATTTTCTCTGTAGAATTTTTCAGTAGCCCTCTTTACAAAACAGTATATAATTCTTCGATTAAGGTAGAGCTCAAATCACTACAAGCATTGGCATACTAAACCTTCAAATAATGCTTTGATGTGATAGTAAATGCATCACATTGGCTGGTATGAAACAGTAACAATTATGTCTAGTGGGAAATGAAAATTACCATTTGCCTTGGATACTTGAAGACATATTTATTAGTTAATTGGTTTAGGTTAGGTTGATAACTTATACTGCATAGAGGAAGCAGAACGGAAGTTTGGATCTGTCATATGTACATCTCCATTCAAGTAATTTATATTAGTTATTCCTTCTGCAGGAGCTGCTTGATAATTCTTTTTAGGTAAAAGCACTTTCTGTATGCCTGCCATTGGCGCTTCAATGGCCATAGAGATGACATAAGCTAATGCGATTGACACTGTCAGTGAAGCTGTTAGAAATAGCCAGGTGTTATTGCGAATCAATATTTCAATAGTAATAAAAAAATGATAATTTAACTAATAAAAATTAGGACCTGAACCCACACAAATTGATAAAGCAGTAACCTATCACACTACGTGCCACCAACCTAATAATTGTCATGAATATATAATAGTTACGAAACACAGCTTACCTATGTAATAGCAGAGAATATCGTTCACACTGAAATGAATGCTGATTTCCCGATATGCAAAGAAGTAATTGATAACGGTAGGATGGATGAGATAGGTACAGTACGAAAGACGACTCAGTGGAATGAAACATTTCCAACTTAAAAAGGTATTGATCGGACCTTTAAAAGTAAACACAAAAGTGAATAGGCTTCTACAAATTACTGAATTTAAGTTCAAATCATCACCTCCATATCCGTTTACACAAGCGATCGTTATCCACGCCAGCCCGAGTGCCCAAACAGGCCTTGACATTGCTAGATAGAATGATGACACGCCTTTAGGGAGTTCGGTCATGTCACGAACTGAACCCCACAAACCATACACCACCGTGAGCTCTACAATGGCCGTTACTATCCATAATCCAAGAACAGCAAACTGAGAAATTTATTTGGATTAACTGGGATCAATGGGGTTTTCCGTAAAGCCTTGGGCGATAATTCAAGGAATGGGGTATGAGAAACTTTATCCACAAATAAATACCAAAGGGCTTATATATGAGAAATCGATTGAGCCGGAAATGCAAACAATATAGTGATTTTTTTATCTATATTGAAAAGAGAGTAGATGTAAGAATACTAAAAAAATTACCTTGTTCAATAGTCTATGTGAAATGTATATATACTAACATCTATATTGCTCTCGGTATCCTTTTTTTGGATGGGGAATACTTATCCTTTCAAACACCTTTGGCAATGATGACATTTCACAATACTGCACATATGTGCCCTGTGATAAACTACTGCTTTCTCACCTTATGCAATCGAAGCTTAAATTTGGTTTTGTGTAGAAAATATCCAGTGCCAAGACCAATCAGATAGACGCATATTCTGCACCAAGGTTTCGCGTATATATCGCTCCAGAAAATATCAGAATTAGACATCGTTTGCTCTGGCTCTGGAGTGGTAGCCACACTATCATACATGGTTGCATTTGTATCTTGTTGAAATGAAGTTATGAATCTGGTAAATGGAAACTAAAAAATAAATCGAAAGAAGGAAAATTTGGTTTGATGAACAAGTTGTGGACGATAAATTTGCAAGAAGGCTAGGGAGTTGATTATTTTCCATGAGAGTTATCTGCAATAGGATGTTAAATAGGTATGGACTCATACAGATGGTACATTAAGCACAAAATATAATTATAATTGGGTTTGTATGCTAATATCACTAGAGTTGTTACTGCCATTTTTGGCTTCTGCATATTGTGATTACGGTGATTATGACAAGAAACAATTATGTAAATGCTGCAAAATATGAGATGTCCAAAAAAAATCTTACTTCACACTCATAGCAATGTTGATAGGATCAGGTTGATGATTGTAATGTGTAGATAAGGCACCAGTTGATAATACACTTCCAAATATGGAGGAGATCAGCACAGATATACCTGTTATTGGCCACCTGCGTTACAAGTAAAATTTTAATCTGTGTCCACGCGATGAGCTAACCACATGGCTGGAGAAAATACTCAATTCAGCTGGGGAATGATGCCGGGTGAACCAAGCTCCAGATTGAATCATTTCTATAAATCTATGATCAACCTGTGGCAGTAACATATTTTAGAAATGTCACAAATTTGTATTTACTTGTACATCAACAGAAGGTATAATGGTGCAAGCAGCGAAAACTGCATATCATTTCCCAGATACCAAGACCATCCAATGCACTGCAAGAGAAAATAATTAGAATGTATGACCTGGGATTATATTGGTTATGTAAATTTATGTATATTGGTGCTATATCACCATGAAAAAACTTGAAATATGTGTTGGGGTATCTTGNATTAATGCATTATTAGGTAGGTATAATTATTTTACTATAATCCTTATTATTTTATATTAGTTTTTCTTATAACCTTAATTTTTCCAACTTTTACCTCTTTATCCAAAGTGTTAGGATGAAGATTATTGATGTAGAGTAGGTTAGTCCACCAATACTCCTGACAAGGTTCCTGGGCATTCTTAATAGAGGTTGCCCATCTAGGTCCATCACCAATTTTACTATATATGCTCGAAACCAGCAAAATAACCAGGGCATAAGCCGGTGTGAGTCTAAATAATAAATATTGAGATTTTATTATTGCAAAGATTGTGCTAGAAAATACCGCCTGAAATAAATGAAGTATAAGTCCAGAAATCTCAGGAATTACTATTAATACTGAAGTCATTAAATATATCCATAAAAGTAGAACCTTAAATATCTTGATAAATAATACAAAGGGACATTCATTTTTCCATTCCTTTTCTCAATCTCTTTCAGGCCGAGATAAGCAGCCAGCAAACCACTCAGGAAAAAGAAAGTATCCACAGAGAAAGTTCCATTCGCCACTGCTTGAAAATCACCAAAGGTCATGTAAAAGTTTCCGTAGTCGAACAAATTATCTTGAACAAAATGAAGGTAATATATTATAAGACGAGCAAGATATAAATATAAAAAATGGGGAATCGAAGTGAGGGATAGAGTTATGCGATAATAATCAAAAGCACAGGATTTTAGCACAACTAAATAAAGGTGGTATAGCATTATATTTCATTACTTACTTTGATTACAAATAAATAAGAATTACATCCAGTCTCTTACTTATGTTATATATGACAAACAAGTATGAATGTCCCAGTATAACCCAGGTGATGCTAATGAATCTCATTCCGTGAAGACAATTGATGTTTCCCTCTTTCTGCGTTGTATCCAGGAGTGTATTTGTGTTTTGAATCAAAGAAAATGCTATCAGTATTTTAGTCCACACTATGAAAAACAAAATATATATTGATTACAATTAGAGAATGTAGTCTTTCCACTACCGGTCGTATAAATAAGGCGTTGCTACAATAGCTGGAAGCAGGGACTAACGTCACTGCTGTCAATATACCCCTATAAGTTTTCATTAACGTACATTAATACCTGAATGACGTTCTTCCATCACTGCGAGATCATTTCCATCAATTGCCATTGATTCTTTGAATTCATCTCGTTTCCATTCCAGGTATACATCACAGATTGTTCCACAAATCACAATAATTCCGAGCAAGGAGCATATCACCCTAAAAAACAGTATGAAAAAATGATCAAATAGCGTCGAAACTCACAACTCGATTTACTTGAGCTCAACAAGACACAACGTGAGGCGTTGAATTTCGACTCTAAGGACACTTTGAAATATTTTTTATCGCTGTCAGAATAAATACAGTTTCATAAACACTTTAACTTAGCTGAGAATTTCAACTACGAATGCCCATATTTCCTTTAGTGGTAATAAA
>QXVX01006338.1:0-19025 GCA_013436065.1 Halocynthia aurantium
AATTTTTTCGATTGTTACCGTTACTACTTATTAAAGAGATAGGCATTAAGGTATGATATTCTGACTAACGATATGCCAATTCCGGGTTTTTAAACTGATGTTCTGGAAATTTCGAATCGTTTGACGGAATAGTGAATGAACTACGGCTTTAATATCGGTACAAAATTTTCGTAACGTTCTGTATTCACCTGTGTGTCGTTTTGAAAATTATGTATTTTTATGATTGAATAGAGAAATGGTTAAAATTCATTTGAAAACCCGATTTCAATCAAATGGATTTAGAATCAGAACTAATTGAGCCAATGACTATCACTACATCTGTAATGATTTAGTTTAGAATTTTAATCTGTATTTACAAGTCATAGCTAAAATAGTGCAACATTTGTAGTAGTATTGTCGGTTCTATGTGTTAATGATGTTTATTTTGCTGTCTGCATGAAACATAATGAGATTAAATTGATTGCTTCAAGGAATTATTACCAATGTATAAGATTTGTAACATGCTGCTTTTTCAGGCAACTGAAAGCGGAGACCGGAGAATGGTTTTATGGAATCATGCGACCGGAGTTGCGAAGCATGGAAGATGGGACAACATTGGTCAAGCAGGCCGTCATATCTAAGCCGTTGCATTGTATGTATTTGCTCTTTCCTTGACATTTTGCTATTTCCTTGACATTTTACTAATATTGATCGGGAGGATTTGAAAGCAGTGTTAACAACTAGTAAAATGTTAATTAGTATTTGAAAGCATCTATGAGTATGAGTATTTGCTCCTGGTAAGTTTAGATATCGTTACTCATTTTTCCAGGCTCAATTTTTTGTCAAGCAAATTTCATTTCACATCTGATTTGCAATAAATATCAGCTGAGTAAATCTCTATTAACGCTGAGACAACACTTAACACGAATAACATTTTCTCTTTACTAAGATTACCGGATGACATGAATAAGGGTGTTTCCAATACTTTGACTGTAGGTTCATCCGTATCATCAAATAGAATGTTATTGGAGCTCATTATATGTTATTATACTCATGTTTCAGCATCCAAGCTTACAAGCACAATAACTTTGGTCTGTGGATAATTGACACTAAACAGAACACGTACCATTATTATTTTGCACATTCTCTTACAATTTCCAACTTCCATTAGGCAATGTGTAATATATTTCCAGTAGTCGAAGGCGCAACTGTGATAATCCTTGGCGCATGTTATGCCATTGTAAAGCAATCCAATATTACTCTATATCCGCAAACATCATATTAAAATGTAATAAAACCTTCAAAAATCAACCAGGATTTCCTTTGTACCTTGTTCGAGCTGCACATATGAATTCCTAAATCGTGTTTTACTAAAAGTGCTGTTTTATAAATAGTCCTATAGGCTACCATACTGTTTATCATTAATGTCTCGTGAATAAGTGGACAATAGAGGAACTGTTTAAGATCAATGTGTGGCAGTATTATGGCAATAAAGGAAATTGTTTTTAAGCCTGTTCCTGTATAGACAATTTAATCACCCAAGTGTGATTGTTCATTGTTACGCACTCAAGCATCAGATTCTAGCGATAATTTTTTTTTCCATGCAGTCCATCAAAGAGCAGACTCGGAATCATCAGCTGTCTCTACTCCAGCTATAACGTACACCCCAGCATCATCTGATTCTTTACTGTCTATAAACAAAGGTAAAGCGCACAAACTGAGAAAGATGTTTTTTCTACTTTATATACATTCAAATACAATCACGGTCCCTCGAATATATTTTTGTCTGTCTCTCTATTCTCCAATTTTTGTTGCCAACCCAAATCCTCCTAACATATGTAGAAATAGCATACACACAGATTTTATGAAGAATAAACATCAAAGCAACGATATCACTTCCCCCCTTATCCGAAACTCAAATGAACATGTAAATTTGTTGTTATTAAACAGACTACCGTTTCTGATAAATTCAAACTGTATATATAAACACCAAATATTATTACAGTGATCCGTTACTGTATGAAACATGAACAGAAAGACAGGCAATGGACTAGCACAATTACCTTAACTAGCTAAAACACATATGTCGCAATCCACTATGTTTTTCACAGTTAATCACTATTATTTACAGACCATGACCGTCGAAGCAGCTGTAACTCAGGTCACACGGGAAGCTCAACGGAATCCAATAAGCACAATAATCGAACAAGCAGGTTAGGTCCTGCTGAAACTGGAAGCATTAATTCATTGAAAGCGAGGTCAGTTGAAGTATTCATCTCATCCCACAACTATATAATATAATCCCGGTATGGTTTGTTAACGCAGATCACCAAATTACAGACGCAGTTATTCTGGTTCTAGTGTGGTTTCTACAACATCATCCCAGAAGGAAATGAGGTTGTCTGAACCAGCGACACCAACTCGGTCAGTTAAGTAAACACTAGGATTTAGGTACAATGCTGCTAAGCTAGTGATCTATTGTGAATCCAACAGTTTGAACAGGAGTCGATGAAATGTTTTTACAGTTCCCAAACTTCCTTTCATGACTAATGACTAGTGGTTTCATATTCCTGATATCCTGTTTGTGATGTGATGTCAGAAAAATACCAATAATGTCCGGGCATATTATTTTTTCTTTACATATAACAAACTGTTACAGTTACATCATTCCAATGCTAATAGCTCTTTACATCTACTAGCTTCAGCAAATTAATTTTTTGAGTTTTAGTGTATTAAACCTTCAAACTACAAGGTTCTTGAACAGCAACATTCATTCCATGCATAATGTTCCACAGAAAGTAATGAATTTTGAGTAGTTTATATATCCTCAATTGAATTGTTTTGTGGTCCTGGCAGGACTAGGGTCTTGAACTGGCACATGCTTCACCTATTTGGTCGACCGATTAGTCCAGTGGTTCTCAATCTTTTATGGTCAGTGGCCCCCCTACCGAGGCCCCATGACCCCCCTAACGAGACCCCGTCGGCCACAGGCCCCTAGTTGAGAACCACTAGATTAGTCCATAACATGCGGTGGGTCCAACAAGTAGGCTATAGCATCCCCTGCTCAATAATTATTCAGGCATCAGAGATGACCTTTTGATCTCTAGAAGAGAATCTCTCATGATGGAAGTAGGAGTTCAGTATTTATTTATCCAGCCCAGCAGTCCATTTTTGACCAGCTGTCTCATCTCACCATTGTTTAAATGCACTCATAGCCAGTTCTCCTCTGGATCCTGAAATTAAACTGATAAAAAATAGGAATTGGGGTGAAACTATAAATAATATCCACATGTTTATTGATCATTTTTCATCTCTTTCAAGCTCGAAGAGCCCTTCACGTATGCGACTCTTCGATTTAGCGGACATGGCACACAAATTAAAAAAATCCAAAGTCTCCTCTCCGTCATTATCACGATCTTCATCAGTACAGGTTGATTCCCAGACAAAGGAAAATTCTTCTGCATCAGCGTCTCATCTGGCAGTAGGGTAATCGCCATATTTGCACCGTCACTATGTAACATTTTCAACAAAGTATAATGTGTACTATGTTTAATAGCAGGGTTGCTGAAACTGAATACGATGGTGTGAGGGAAGAAAAGTTTTCAGACAAAGCATCTTCTGTTAGTTCAACAGAGTCCAAAAGTATTGAAAATGCCTTCGAAGAATTCTATAGCAGTCAACCAGGTGCAATATTTGACATAGTACTTATAGGTTTGGCTGGAATACCTTCCAATTCATTCTTAAATGAAATGAGATACCGCAATGGATACAAGAAACCAACATCGATCTACCATTAATAATTAATCTTCATTAGATATGACAGCAATTACCCACTAGAAGCATATGTTAAATTTTGTTGAGGAATGGTTATTGAGGTTGTTTTACCAGATGTGAGACCAAATTTGAATGTTAGTTGAATACATTGTTGTATAAGTGTCGTCATGGCTCCAATATCATATTGTGGATTTGGAAGACAACAGTAACTGACCACAGTAAGAGCGGGGGTGATAATATGGTCCATTGCATCTTGCAAATGATCTATCTATATACTATGAAGTAATATGACTAAACTATTTCAATCGCGTTTATTATGCAGTGGAACCTCAGTCTATGAGCAAATCGCTATAGACTCAACCCTGATTGCCATAATATGTATACTTTGAATGTGTTAATGGCTTTATATGTTAATATAAGACTTTTTGGGGGTGTGAATAGTACTTCGCCATATGTACGTTCCATCCTATAAACTTTTTAAGGAATTGTTTATACTTTCCAGATAGAAATGATGCAGTAACTAGGAAACAGTCAACACTTACTGTGGAGAGCTACCAAAGGTAATTTTAAACTTAAACAAATTCTCCTCGAACTAGAGGTGAAAGAATTGTCAAACAAGTTCATATAGTCATAGTCATAGTCAAAATAGTCATTCCCACACTTCATATACCATAATGAAAGTCTAGGTCACCTTCATAAATTTTGAAAAGAGGTTGCATGGACTGATTGATACCATATGCATGCATGCAGAGACAAACTCTAATATATATTAACCTATCTATTGTTAAATTTTTTCGCATTTCCATGTGTTCTAAAGTGACGAAGGGCCGAAGGAAAACATTGAAGATCATTGTGAATGCATCGAATGCGATGACTTGGTACCAAGTCTTCCTAAGCCACTTGTGAGGTCATCTAAACGATCTGTGAGAATGAATTACAAGCTCCTTGAACAAAGAAGACTCAGTACTTCTCAACCAAACATTTATCCCTCTCCCAAAAGTAAAATGTCAACTAAGGTAAGGTCGAATAAATTCATGATAGCATTACTTGTTGTATTCAGCACTACTGCACACTTCCTCCGTTATAACATATATCTTTTACCAACAAATAATTCTGATGAAAGTTTTAAGCCTTTGATACAGTGCAATATTTTTTTCAAGTGTTTGTATATAGGCTAAAATTATTACAGGATTTAGTCAGAAATTTGCAGAAATAAATGCTGCTTCATATTTCATGGTCACTCGAGTAAACATAACAGTGCAGACTTTTTTTCTTGGAGATCATAAATCTAGGAAATAATCAATAAGCACAGACAAAGTCGATTTCGAATTGGTCACATCAGAAATACTCACTGGTTAGGTTAGTAATCTGGCAAATACTTGGTTGTAGTTGGAGGTTGGAAGTATTTTTGCACTGGACTAAAAATATATGGCTTACGCATTGATCTATCATATCTGAATGCTCTTTCCGTGTGTGAAGGGAATTACCATAGTGTAGCGACTAGTATATATTATATGTTAGTATAGTTGGTATGAGTACTATGTACAGTCTGATTTTTTTTGAAAAACTGAATTAAGCAAGAGTAGGGTGTTATTAATATTTTGATGACAATATAGAATGGAGTTGGAATGATAAATAAATCTTGAATCGATTGTATTTCTATAAGCTTACTCCGTGACTTTTTCTCATACAATATGCTCATCCTTCACAAGTTTATAACAGACAAATATCACTTGGTTTTGTTGCCACTCTTAGATTATATGAAAACTTTATGAAGTGTTATGGTATTCTTGAGACATCCATACTTACTATTTTCTTAGAGGGGCTCGCAGACACTTGGCGACAACACCAGCCTGCAGATGTCACTCCATCAAGATTTGTCTACTTCAGTGCCAGATTTGATGGTTCGAAATTTTCGATTTATTCAATTTCTTCAACTTTAGATGATCAATGCTAGTGTATTAATATCTAAGCACTGAATTAATCTTAGAAAAATATTTGTTTCAGGCAAGCACAATGAGTTTGGGCAGTATGCGATTACAGGATCTCTCGATCACCGGCGAGATTCGATTTTCCCTAAAATATAATTACAAGTAAGTACAGTATGCCCTTGTGTAAGTATGGTATGACCCTGAGACGTGCTTGACGCGGGTCTTTTTTTTTAACTCCAGGACAAACATACTGCTTGTAAATATAGTGGAATGTCGTAACCTGGCAACAGCAGACCGAAGGCGTAAGCGTTCTGATCCTTATGTCAAGTGTTACCTTTTGCCTGAGCGAAAGAACAAGCAGAAGACGGACGTTAAGAAAAAGACCGTTTGTCCAGTATACAATAAATGTCTTAAGGTAAAAAACTAATGTTAAATTTGTACAAATAAGTAGCCTACAAATGTTTTCTGTGCATTTAGTTCTCCGTAAGCCACAGCGAATTGAGTACAAGAGTATTGGAGTTGT
Source organism: Halocynthia aurantium (assembly GCA_013436065.1). Lineage (NCBI taxonomy): Eukaryota > Metazoa > Chordata > Ascidiacea > Stolidobranchia > Pyuridae > Halocynthia > Halocynthia aurantium. Next base: position 6,208 of record QXVX01006338.1, read on the forward strand.
CCGTTTGGCATGCAGGAACATTCACACGCAATATGTTTCTCGGTCAGATCCAGCTACCACTGGATACATGGGATTGGGATGGGACGAATGAGCACTGGTTTCCTCTCAGACAAAGAGTTTGTACACTACTGCTTGTTTTGGAATTCCTAGTTATAGATTCTATCTCACTTGAGGAAATTTCTCCGCCTAGAAAGGTCTTTATCTCTGGTCTCTATCATGATGGTCAAAAGGGAATATGTTTTAATACCACACAAATATATGCCGTATAAGTCATACTTTTCATACGCAACCTCAATGAATTATATCAAGAGTTCGACTTATTCATAGGGCTGAGAAATCTTATGATGGTAGACCTGGATTGTGATCTGAAAAGCTCCCTAAAAAAATCTATTTTAAAAGTTTTATACAGTACCAAATTATCAAAACATGGGGTGAGACTTGTTAACAAGTAAGGATGGTAGCTTTTATATGCTGGATCAAATTGACCAAAGCTTTGAGCACAATATATCACCCTTTGAACCAACTAATTATTAAATCAGCCCGTGGCATCATTGTGCTAACATGACTCATGTTCATCAGCTACAGTTTCCTGTTTCTGATATTGTACTCCCATTTTTGATTTCAACTTAATCGTTGCGTTGACAGGAAGCCATCAAGGCCGAGTATGTCAAGGAAACCATGTATAAAGGAGATCTCATAGTCGCTCTGCGGCACGTTCCTTCTTCTATGCTGTCGCCCGGAAAACGCAAAGCCCCCTTTGGAGAACTCCACGTTCTCATAAAGGAGGCTAAAAATCTTACTCCGGTTCGGTCGAACGGAACGGTAGATGGATATGTCAAGATGTAAGACAGTAATTCTCATCTTACGTAATGGAACAGCACGGCTAGACCCGGGAAATAGTATTCAAATGAAAGGATGGCCTCGGGATCTGTGGGGCCTAATAAAATTTTACTCTGTTCTATAATTAACTGAGATATTATTTAGCAGGAATTCAAGCACAGTAAAGAAAAATCCAAACTATGAACAAAAACTACAAAATAAACTTAGAATTTAAGAATTTAAAATGAAAATTAAGATTGTTGCAATTCTCTTTAAAACTTTCCATATAGTGTTTAGTATAGGTATTGTAATCTGTTGTTGTGTGTATTTGAGAACACCAGAGTAGAGCGTTGGAACAAATTGGCCCGAGAATGCATTTGCTTGTTTCGGTCATGTCTAGTTTTTCGCATGACCTTGCTATTGTTGAGATTTTCAACTTAAATTTAACATTTCGTGTATTTTACAGAATGATGCATCCTGACAAACAGTTTAGGCAAAAGACCTCTGTGATATCGAAGTCCTCTAATCCGCAGTGGAACACCAACATCCGAATGCAGCTGTATCAGCCCATGGAAGAATCTGGTTTGCAGTTGACTATATATCACAGAGATAAAATTCAGGGTTCCACCTTCTTGGGAGGAGTACGTCTGAACCTGGGACCTTCAGTCGAGAGGTCACAGAGCTGGATGGATGCCACCAATGCTGAGATGGAATTGTGGGATGCTGCTATCGTATCGCCAGATTCCTGGGTTGACGGATCGATCCCGCTCAGGCCAAATATGTAGTGCATGATGTGTTAGTCAGATTAACGCAACTTAGATTGACCAGTCGGTATTGTCTGTGCTTCGCAATGGAAGTGGAATTATAGGAAATTAGCTGGGGGTATCAGAACTAAATAAGTAATCTTGTTTCTGTATATGATGCAGTATTGAAGCTCGAATTCAGCTCCACATTGCTAGCAAGTGAACTGAATAGTCATGAAATATTGAACGACTTTTCCTGCGCATGTCCATTGAATTCCCCCCCTTTTAATGTACATCTGACTTTACTCAATTTTCAAAGTTGTCTGGGAATGTGGTCTGAGTATGCCTGACATGAAATGTATTCTGAAATTTCAGTACCCTCTTGCTAACTTCTGATGAAATTAAGATAGTCTTAATTGTTGAAGGGAATTGCAGATGAACCTCAGAAGGCTGCAGGCCATTATTACCTTAGTCATTCCAGTGCCATCAGGATTATATTCGATTTGATGTGTAAAGTGGTAATTTCTTTCCAAGAAAGCTCATGGGTGATATTCTGTGTTTAAAAATATAAGGTAGATAACAGTTCACTTTGCACCAATAAATGTGGTAGAGATACAAATTGATATACAGTACCATAACTGAAATGTCGTTTTTATATGGAGGTACTCATTTTTAACTATATCCAGTGCTTATAAATAGTCTTCACTTTGTTCAACCATGGTTTGCCTGTATGTATGTTGACCATGTTCAATATTTTCTGGCACTGAGGTTAACTTGCAAATTCTGTAATTAGAAAGAGGGAAAACAATCAAAACCCGGGTAAATTCTGGGGTATTACCTAACGCAGAAGAAATTTCAGTTCAAGCCCTGGCGAAGGCTTTATACTGTTTTGAAAAACATAAATGTTATTCATTGTTGTATATTATAGAGTTAACTTCCGATGAGCACTAGCATTTTTTCCTACTTTGAATTGAGGAATTGTTTGGAAAGTCTTATGGTAATCGATAGTTGCAGTAATTTATGGGAATGGACATACCGACTGGTTTCTAATAACTTCATTTTTTCATTCTGTACTAATTTTATTTCGCCTTAAATACCTTCATCCCTAACTTAACCCGTTACAGTATGTATATTATTGCAGATTTTTTTCGCTTCAACTTTTTTTTAATGTGCTTCCAAAGATATCGGTGAATATGTTAGTTTTGCAATGTAAAGCGTTGAAAAAAAAGCTTGAACAACTACGAGAACGGGAAAAAACGTACAAGTTCCACAAACTATCGCATGTACGGAATTATTCCTGTGTTACCGAACGATATGTAGCTGTTCATGGAAAAAATTATTTGTCGTATTCGCTAGGTGGCGTCGTTGCGTTAGAAATAATTCATCGCTCTTCGTCGTGATAGTATATCGTTCTAGTACTGCTATGCATTGTCTGTAGAAATATTTAAATCAATGAAGGGATTGATCCATTCGGTTTTACACGTAGTTTTCTGTAACTAGTTTTGTTGTTGTTTATTCTGTCGAGTGATCGTTTGTGTTCAATTTGCGACTCATCTTTGAGCGTGGTTTCAGACTGCCAAAGACCTTAGACTTAGCTTCGTGAAATGTTGGTATTGGAAAAATTCCAAGGAAGTTACCAGAACGCTGTTTTGGCCTTCGTCAGATTGGTATAGCGCTTCGATTTTTTGTTTTGTTCTAGAACCTTTGTGATTTGTGTGAATTCTGAAAATTGAAGCATGTTGAATTTATTTATCAAGTTTGACGATGTAGTGGATGGGACAGCCCTCAAAAGTTAATTGAACTTAAAAGAATTAGGTATTTATTGCACGGCAACTGTATATTCATTATATAGCCATCTTTTACATAATACTTCTTTCATAGCAGCTGATATTAAGATATACAGTACTGTTAAGTAATAATTTTAGCTTAGCTACATTGTAGATTCCGTAAATGTTCTTTCTATTATTCCACTTACTTTTTGTATTGATCGTTATCAGAAAATGTTGCAGTGAGAGCTTATGCAGTCATAAGTTTGTACTTTAATATTATATATACCCACATTTGCATTAGCACTTATAACTGAAGCAAAACACCTTCTGTAACGAACTATCCCGTATATAGTACATTATGTTTTATTCCGATAATGTTCCTCATATATATTCATATAATGTACTATATAGTCGTATCTTGTTTCTATTTGATATAAGTATTTTTGAACTAATCAGATTTTGGTAATTTCATATATTTACTTGTGTGTTGGAGGGCAGTCGGCAATATTTTGTACAATTACTGTTTGAAAGTTTATTCCTTCTGTATTTTGTTTCCTAACACGCTGAAGTCACGTATTTTTTGACGATTTTGACTTCTCCCTGCAGTCTATTTCCTTCTTCCTCTCCTTTGAAATAATGTCCTTCGAATACGAGGAAACGGTGTTGTCTAATTGAAATACTACAGTATATTTCAGTAAATATATAAAAGACAATTAAATAGCTTACAAGTGTGAGTGAATGTAATTTTCATTCGTGCATCGTTTGGTGGTGCAGTTGTCAGTTAAATTACAATATGGTTCAATCGGTGACGCAAGTGTCAGACTTTTTGTCAATCATTCAGGACTAGTTAAATCGACAACCTGCTGTATTGACTGATGATATTCCGTTACCTGATCATTTTGGCATGGAAACAGCTATAAGTTACATCATCTACATTCCACACTAAATTACGTCATTTACATTCCGAATCGAAGCCCAAAATCGTAATAAACTCAAAAAGATTAATAACTTTAAACATTTGAAACGGTGTTTGATTTATTTACTGCTTGAAATAGAGATATTTTAAAAAAAGCAATGATGTATATTGTATACTATATTACTCACATGCTATTGTGGCCAATCGTTTGCGCATGGATTTTAAATAATTGTAGATTTCGTTACAGGACGTTCAGAAAAGGATTATGCATTCTGAGCTGTTAACGAATGAACAACCAGCTCTTGAAACAAAGAGCAGAATGGTTACTTTTTCGCTACAATAATTCACATGGGACTAATTTAGGGTAGATTATTTCACACAATCAATTAAAGTGAAATGTCGCCGTGTTTCTGAGTGTAGAGTGTCGAGAAGACGTGCCTGAGATCCAGTGATGTTGATTTGAAGCAGAGTATTGACAGTTGCACATTTCAAACATAAACTTTTTACCCTACTCTTATTAAGGAACGCCTTTGTCGCAAGTGATCATCAGCTCATGTGTTGGCATTTGAGCTTATAAATTTGTTGAATAACTGATCATGGTTTAGTGATCAATACAGTATATTTATTTGCACTTTGTTCGCATACTAATAGTGTAGTCTTAGGCAGCTTAAGTAGATTGATTCATCGCTTTATGATTTACCTGTATCTTTATATTTATATTCATTATTACATCCGTTTATTTAGTTGCTAGCTCTTTCATGAATTGCTTAACTCAGCTATGATTCTATAAGCGACTACCATGAATTTGAACCTCGAAAATCTGACGGAGGAGGAGTTGAAACATATCGAAAATGTAATGCAAAGGGACATTACGCTTTCAGCGGGTAGAACTCTGAGTCCACAGTAAGTTGCACAGCACATTTTTTTAAATTGATGTATTTGGGTAGAAATTAAATCGTAGAATGAACTATATTGATTATTCTGATCATTCCTTGCAGGAAACTTGGGTTTGATCCGCCCCCAAGTGTCATTGTCATGTCCAAGATAAAGGAAATCACAGGAGGAAGTCTGGATGCTAATTTGATGAATCCTGAATCTCCAACCGACGAAGAATCATCACCAACCGAAGAAAATATTTTTAGTTCTTTCGCCGGAATGATAGCGAGAAGGCTGTCGTCCGACAGCTTTACAATCAAAACTGATAAAGACAAAAAGGATAATAAAAATATGGATGGTGAAAAAACGGGAAGAAAGAGAAAACCTTTCAAGTACAACTACCGCGAGACCATAAAACTCAAGCCCACGCTGCTGCAATTAGCCATGAACAAAGGCCAATCGCCAACGCGGGCGTCTTTGCCTACCATCACCCGTATGAGTGTAGACATTCCCGCCCACCAAATTCGTGAGAGAGGGAACGCACTCTTTTCTTCGCTACCGGAAAGTTTTTATTCTTCGAAATCCGTGGAAGCTCCCGAAGAAAAGTCCAAAAACGCAACCACTCCGGTTAGGAACCCACAAGATAAACGTCCTACTCGCGCTGGCAATAATGTTTCTAGGCCCCATACTACGAATAGATCCATATCTACTGACAGTCGGTACATACCAGAAACGATAGACGAGGTTGCAGAGAGAATGTCCGTGCCGGAAATTAACTTAAGGTCCCCTTCCAACGAAGAGACATCCGAAAACGGCGAACTTTATAAGGATCCCGATTCCTTTACCTATTCCCCCACTGAAAAAATCGATGACATAATTTATGCCGAGTTAGACCACGACGAAAAGGAATATGACTTTTCCGAAGTAGATAGTGACTTTGTCAATCTCAGAGCAGAAAAGCCTGATGACCCTATAAGCAGAGCCACTTCGTTCTCTAGTATCACTTCGTCGAATTTCGACAAAAGAAACGATGTTTGTTACCTTGACAGTCCGAACAGATCGACTCCCAAAGTCGGCTACAGTCATTCTTTCAACTCACCGTCTCCCTCGAGGTTGAACAATGGGCCTTATCATACGCTCCCTAGATCACCTAGATGTCCAAATAGATCAGAATCTGTACCGGACGACAGGAATGCTGCATTACTAACGCCTGTGAAAACTGATCAACGCAGGTTTTCAGGTAGGATTTCTGTTTTTACCTTATCTCAATGTCGCAATAGATTTGTGCCACAATTATGCAGAACTCCCGTCATTTTTTTTCTAAAACAGTTACATTACAACTACTATCACACCGCACTTATTTCTGACCACTGCAGTATATCGGTCACGTTCTAAATTGCGTGTGATTTACAGCAATTTATTTACGCGCTAAACACATATATATTTCGATGATATGAGCTGAATTTGTGCGGTCACAGATATAATGACTTGTTTTTCTAACAGGCTCCTTACCAGTATCAAATTTAAAGTTGGTTGTATGAGATCAGATTCCAATGGAAACATGTACTCAGGCAAAATTGATGTGGTGATTTTTGAGTTAGTGTAATCATTAGGGAGAATGGAAATTCCGATTCCCCAAAGCGTATTACATGCGTATTGCGCATTAACCTTGCCGTATGAACATTCCTTTGTCTCTGTATTTAACATTATTTTTGTAATTACTTAGGATTAAATACTGATTCATCAGAATTCATATAAAATTAATACTGACTACAAAATACATACTTTCATGAACATTAATAATTTATCAAGATATTTATTAAGTCAGTTAATTTTTTTTAACAAAAATTAGCTTAACGACCTGGTCGTTATATGATGAGTACATGTATGTTGAATTGCGCCTAAAGTGTATTACAATGCCATATGCATGACCCATGTTCAAGCACGATTCACGACCTAAGCGGAATAAATATGTAAAACTGTTTCTTATTAAACTTTTTAGAAAACTTAAAATATATGATAAAATCATAAAATACACAAAATTAAAAGTAAATTCGAATGACCTTTGACCGACATACATCTAAATCGACTGATGGCCCATCGCTAAAACGTGATGGGGGTCGTAATACGACGATGGTTGTTAACAGATTTATTAGATTAAAGGTATAAAGAAGATAGTATCATATTACCAAGTCACATTCATTTTCTTCATTCTCTAAGAACACGGCAAAACAAAGGTAATTCCATTAATAGCACAATGCAAATGCTTGGCACTGTTCCCAAATTTACTGAACACATATCCATACTCCTGACGTCATTAGTCCTGCGTGAGTCAACGAGGTAGTGATGACAAATTACGACCGAAAATGGTATTTGTTCAGTCATTGTTTGGCGTCGTCCTTTCGATATCTTCTTCAGTTCATTCTTTAGTAATGGGTATGCTGTGAAAATGTATCGCTCCGTTATTACGTCAATAATTCATTTCAGTAGTTTCTTTATTTCTTCTAATGCAATACAGAAAATGATTGATAATCATTTCCTAAGCTTTTACTGAAGAAATGTTGCCAATGTTTTTTTCTGATTCGTGACTCGAGGCTTATCTTAATATTTTTGTGTGTGTGTGCAGGCTCTACCAAGACTCTCGATGCACTTAGCACTTCTACAGCCGGAAGCTCGCCTTCGCATCGCAGTTCCGGGGCATCGTCGCCAGGCACTAATGAAGCACAGGTCTTGATTACGCGTCACTCATTTTATTATACATAGCAAACTTATTCAAACCGGGTTATAATCCAGCAGTCGACTACTTCTTAAAAAAGTAGGCGTAGTTCTTGAACACCGTACTTTTGAAGGTCACTGTCTGTAATTTTAGCCGATCTAATTCCAATTTCAACAAATAATACACTACTGATAACTAGGGGTTGTGCGTATTCATCATGTGCATGAAGGTTGAGAGATATTGATCAAAGAAAATTCCTTTTCACGTGTCTATAATCGTCCGTGTAAAGAAAAGACATAGATTGCCTTTTTAATGACATTTTCATAGTCCATTCTATATTCATTCTTAATCTATCTCTAAAAATAGTTCCGTTCTACTTTTAGAAGTAGATAGTTCTTTGAAATGCTAAATATATAATACGGAGAATTCGAAATATATCATTTGCATTCGTCACTATGGTCAGCCTAGTCAATATTTCCTCGAGATTTCAAAATGTTGTGAAACTCTCTTACTCGGGGTACTGCTACTGTTTTGTTTGTCTTTTCTAACGGTGCCAATTGGAATGACACAAACTCAGGCCTAACATTGAACGTGGTAGGGAAAAAAATGCTGCACTAGTTTCAACTAGTGCCAACATCAATGAGTTCCATGTGTAGAACTGTATAAAGTACAATTTGTACTACTATTTTCCAGACATCTAACGGCAAATCAATTGGAAACTTGGAAATATCTTTGGTCTATTACTCGTCGGAATCTCTCAAGAGAAAAGTGAAGAGAACTATCATACCAGCGCGAGGGACGTAAGTTCTTTCCGAGACGATTTTTTATGTACTAATTTAAACGGAAATACGAGATTTTCAAATATTAATCTTCCTCACGCAGTAAATGTCAAGGAAACTGCGACGTATTGTCTCGGAACGAGTACGTTGCGGTGACCGGAGCCAAACTTCCTCTCTCATCGAAAACGAAGTCTGGCGCTATGCCACTGTCAGATGGAGAATTACATCTGGAAATAAAAGGGGCCAAGTTGGTGGATAGCGCGATCGGGTGAGCACGACACAAAAACCGAAAGTCTGGTGACAGTTTTGTCACCTCGTGTTTGACCTTAGTTTGAGAATTATGTCAGCAAATATTAATCTTCAGTTTTATCTTTCACAGGAAACACAAGAGTCCTAACACCTACGTCAAATGCTATTTATTGCCTGATAAATATCACAGTTCGAAAATGAAAACCGCGGTTCTAAAGAAGACGCTTACTCCACAGTATATTATTTTCTGTCATATTTGACCTAGCCTTGTGTTTTGGAGTTATCAGAATTGAAAATGTATTTGGAAATGAGTATTCAGAACGTGACTGTTGTTAACTAACTCTCCTTTTAGGTGGGATCACAAGTTCATATTCGTTGGATTCTCGCAATCCGACTTTCTCGAAAGAAGTATTGAGATTATAATATCAGACGCTCATTTTAAAAAGCAAAACATCCTAGGCGGAGTGCGATTGTCAGTAGGGCGAAGTATGATTAAACATTTCGGAATTCATATCACGATTAGCATTTACAGGAATACCATGTTATGTTCATATAACTATTACAGATACTGCCACGCAGCCTTGGATCAATTCATCAAATCAAGAAGCTTACGTATGGAAAACAGCTTTACAAATGTCCGGGAATAAAGTTATTACACAGCTGCCTATTCTAGATAATGTGAAACCAACCTATTTGTAAATTTTTACTTTATCTTTTCGCATTAATGTTCAGTTGTTTGAATAATATTCATGTCTTGTGTCTTTACTACAATTTCCTATTAGAAAATATTTTGGAAGTTGCTGATTTGTGGAATATTACGATTAGAAAATGTTTTCAGTATGTAGGAGTATTATAAAATAAGGCGCTAATAAATATTGTTATACTCGTATAAATTAAAGTATTGAAGCCAAAATTCATGTCAAAGGGGTACCAAAGAGAAATCCCGTCAAGGTACTGAAATTTTACCCCTAAACTATACATGTACTGGAATTTGTACAGCTTGTGCTCCAAAAAGTTGGGTAACCCTCGATCCAAGCTCTCCCATTCTTATTGTATCAGTGTCACCCTGTGAACAACTAATCCACAATATTGAGACTATGTCACTACTGTACTAGTTATCAAGCTCTTTAGCACCATCTTGAGGAAGTATTTTAGAAGAACTATCCTTGAAGAACGACACATGCCTCTGTCATGCAAAGCAAAATTTGAAAGGGCAGTATGTTTATTTTGAGGTCCTGATTCGTTCAACCGTGCAGTGCTGCATTTCTGACACAGGTTTTCAGGTCGCCTCTAAGAAAGATTCGAAATGGATAAACATGCAGATATGGTAAGATGACATAATATCTCATAATTTCTAATGTTTTGACTGCAGGACTGCAATAAGTGCAGCGACAGTTTTATCAGTAATTTCCATGTCTACGTTACCAAGACGAAATCCACCTGCAGAATTTGACCTTCATGTGAGGACATCACAGGAATACAGATAAATCAATACTTGGCAAAAACAAAAGAGTGAATTGAATTTAAAATAAAAGTAATAATATGCAATGGAATTGAACGTTAAATAGTATTTTGATTGTATGGACTTAGCATAGAAAATAAGTGTTATCCACATTACTAACATTAATGTAGCGCGTTAAGTTATAAATCCTACTTCATATCGAGGGTGAATGATTAAAGCACACCCCTTCAAAATACGGAAACAATTGAAAATCACGAATCCTAACCATATCCTCCTTACCAGTAGATTAAGGGACACAGTTATCCCTTTTTCCTTTCTTTCAGTGACTTTACGCAAATGAGTGTAGTACATTAGAATCTCGCAGTACCAGTTTAATTCGTTCCCAGACCGAGCTCGTATTACAAAGCGATTTTGCCCATTGAAATTAATGGAAAACATAATTAATCCGTTCCAGACTCCTAAAACAATGTAAAATGCCTTTTTGAAAGTAGTTTTTAAAAAGAAAGGTGCAGTAACAATTAAAATAACAATACATATGCGTACATGTAAACAAAAACTTAAGAGATTAAACAAGAAATGATCGTGCAGATCATCGACGTCGTTCAGTCATATTGCTGTGACAAGACCACTACACCCACTCCGCTCTCATGATTTTTTATTATTTGTTTTTTCTTCTCACCACTATTATCTTTAGCACTTACTTTTTTCGGACCCATGGTTAACACAAAATGAATCCAAAATATGCACGAAACACAAAAAATGCACTAGCACAAAACGCTCGGGATGTTACCGCTCCGAAATAAACACGTGAATTACGCGAGTGTAGAGTGCGTTTGGTGAGAGAAGCGCGGTAAATTGAGCACATGGTCTTTTTTTAAAATCGATGAGTCGGCTAGACATGCTATCTATTGCCTCCCTTCACCTTGCCATTGTGACCCTTCGTACAACGGGTCACTCGTAGTACGAGGTTCCACAGTAGATAGGGCACAGTTGCTTTCAAAGGCAGTGCTGTGATTAAGTAGGCAGAAATTGGGCCAGTTGATTGCAATGAATTTATGAAATGCTTACGATAATATAATTACTTCAATAACGGTGAGGTATACACTCAGAATTTACTCGGCACAAGTCAACTTTTGATAAGTTTATCACGTGCATGCGATGCCATCATCTTATTTGGTTAATTCTCAACCACCATACTTGTATATTACAGGTGAATGAAAATTCGCCATTAATCCAGCAAGAACTAACTACCCGTTTAACTGGCTATCGATGGGTTGTTTTAGCTGTCTTTGCGCTGTTCTCTCTCGTGCAAAGTGCAATCTGGGATACATGGGGACCAATATCCAGCTCTGCAACTAAGGCACTGGGATTCACTTCGCGTATGCATATATATATATTTATTGAATATTATTTCTGATTCTGTATGACTTAGCATGGTAGCTCTCCGGCACTTTATGAGGATTGTACAAAAAAAGCAAGTTCCTATTTCTCAGATGATTATGATTTATTGTCCAACTGGGCATCAATCGGAATTCTACTATTCATGCCAGTTTTTATTTGGCTAATGCATGTTAGAGGCGTGAGGTTTACAGTCATTCTTGGAGCATTCTTAGTTGCACTTGGCTGTGGATTGCGATGCCTGCCTCTAGAACCTGATATTTTAAAATAGTAAGTCGTTCATTCTACTATTGGATTTATATTTTGTACTTCTGGACTTGGAATTTTATATAAGTACATCTAATTTTTCTTAGTTTCATTCATGCTGGACAACTATTAAGCTCAATTGCAGGGTGTCCCGTAATGAATGGAGCTCCAGTAATATCAATATTGTGGTTCCCGACCCGCGAGCGAATAATGGCTACATGTACAATGATTCTAGTAGGAAACCTTGGTATGATTTTTTGTAAATGTGAATATAGCATTTTTTAAGATTGTTTAAACAAGAAGATATGGTAATGTCTGCCACTTTACTCTCTGATGTATTTGATTAAAGAATATTTGTAGTTAAAATGTACAAACAANGCCACTCTACTCTCTGATGTATTTGATTGAAGAATATGTGTAGGTAAAATGCACAAACAAATTATAAAGACTCATGACTCATATGTTCTGAACGCCATAGGAGAATGAATTTTCTCTTGAGTGCTGATATTTAAGGTGATTTTGATATTGTATGAGAGGCATGCTGAAATCCTGGACACATATGAGCATTTGAAATTTCCATCTGGGAAGACATTCAAGGGATAATTTGGGAATATATCCTTGTAGGCCCAGACTTTTAGTCAGCCCTTATAAACTGACAATTTCTTTTAACCAATGAAGGTAATGCTGTGAGCTTTGTAATTGGTCCTGCAATGGTTGATCCACCAAACCACTGCACCAACAGTTCAGGCATTTTGAAGCCGTTAAACTCTATGTACTCGTACAGGGAAGGCAACTTGTTATATAGTAATTGTACGGACAACACAAATGAAATAAGGTAAGTTTGC